>CABFWO010004073.1:51312-62760 GCA_902155825.1 Timema genevievae
ACATTGGACTGTAGTAACTGTTCTAGCTGTCAGATAAGGTTCTTCCTATGAACATTGGACTGTAGTAACTGTTCTAGCTGTCAGATAAGGTTCTTCCTATGAACATTGGACTCTATGCTACCATATATTCCAGTAACAAAGTTTCTTTTGTAAGCGCACTTTACGCATCGCATGGATTGAAGACGCAACCGCTCACACTCGAGTGCATGTCCTAGTGTAGTGTGTGTACGGGGCGCAGACTGTGGCTCTGAGGGACCCCTTGTTCTATCCCAGGCAACACCCGATATAAATTATTATATTTTCCCTACCAAGCCGATGTCATAGTCGCTCCTGCTATGTAGTGGAGATTGTGTTAACTGTCATTGCTCTTATTCAAGTTAGTTTGTAAGTTGTGTTTTTGATATAACTCACGTGTTTGGTCGATGTGTGCTATTTATAACTAAATATACTTCAAATAATGAAAAGAGGTTTCCCTGAAATAAAAAGTGTATAATATAGTAGTGCCATTGTCTTCAGTGGTCTCGGGGTAAATTTCTCGCCTCAGGAGCTGGTATTCGTGATTTCACACCCAGCCCGGGTCGATGGATTTTTATTGAGCGATAAAAACCTGTAACACAACTTGGTTCGGAGGCGAAGTAAAACTGCTGGTCCCGTGTCGATTGTTGCGTGTAAAAGAACCCGATGATAGTGATAGGCTCTTTCGCCCTCGCTTATAGAAATTATCGTTTACTGATATAATCACTCGGTTCGGGAAGTGCAGGTTAAATACCTCAAATAAATAAAAATAGTAGTGTCTCGATAGTTAGAGCTGGGACAGGGCTCACTCCGAACTATTCAGAACTATAACCATACTGAACAGCCTGATTATATTTAAATACAGTGAAACCTCAATTCATAATTTATTTTGCGTTTTAGAAAATAATAATAACTAATAATAGGATTGATAAAAAACAACGATAGATGCGGGAGCCTATATAAAAATTAATATTAACGATCAAATTTGTCTACACACTGGAACTTTATTAATCAGAACTAATGGTGACTGAAGCTTGTTCTTATTAACCGGGAGAATACAGTGATACAGTATTTTCATGAATTTTAAATAACAGTTGAATGAGTTTAATCAAATGTCCATTTATTTAACTGATGTATATCACGTGATATGTTTTGTAATTAGTGTTAGTTACAGGAAAACACATTGTGTTGACTACAACATGTAATTATTAAACATTTATTATCAGATATCACTGTTTATTACAATTATATTTTGACTTTGAGCTTGGTAAACAATAAAATATATTTCATTTGACCTGATTTTTTTCCCCCATTTTCCGAAAAGTATATTCGTATTATCCATAATTTTGGACTACCGGGGTTCGGTTTAATGGGGTTTTACTGTATGTATTTTCTAGGGGATAGGATCGAATGGTGAGGCTATGTTCTGGCGGCCTTGAACTATATAGCTCCTTAAGATACGGTTAGTTTGTTAATGTTTATAACCTGCTTCAATGGCCGAATGGCTTAAGGCAGTAATTTCTCAATCTGTGGTACACCTACCCCTAGGGGTACAAGAAGAATTTCAGGGGGTACCCAATACATGACTGAGTTTTATTAAGCATTAAATCGTTCTTAATTTTAGTGAGTATGCTAAATAAATCAATGTATATTTTGATGAAATGTCCTATACTTTTACTAGCCTTTCTTTCCTCCTTTTTTTGCTTTAATTAACATATCTCAAAAATGTAATGTAAAATTGGGGAATACCAATCAATACTGTACACCTGCTTTAGTGGCTGCGTGGTCTGACGCACTACTCTCGCAGGAGACTTAGACTGCCGATGACGGAGAGATAAGAGGTTTGAATCCTGGTTGAGTGTACTGAGGTTGGATTTTGACTCTATCTTCATGAAAATGTGGGTACACTTACTCTAAATTCAACCTGCTTCATCCTTAACGCACTAGTGTAATTAGTTATTTTTCTTTACTGCAGCGTCTTACGATTGTTTCGGGTTATATGTGTGTGCACTAATTAGAGTAATGGTTTTAGGGATTAGGAAGGTTTTATTTAGAGGAAGTGTACATTCATTTGCGTGGAAGGAGAATGTAAAACTATTTTAGGGTTGGGAAACACCCTCGATACACCTGACCAAGAGTCAAATCTCGATTTCCCCATCATCGGTAGTCTAGTCTTAAGACGAGAGTAGCGTGTCAAGAGTATGTGGCCACCAAAGCGGGTCGTAATTAATTCATAAGCATATAACCCGGTCGGGTACCGAAAAGTTGGGAACTGATATGAAACTCCAATTGGTTTTGGTCGGGTTTGCAGGCACTTGAAGCAGCTGAACCTCCTCCACGGGGACACAGCGGTCTGGTGGAAGGCAGGGCTGGGCCTCGCTGCAGCCACTGCCGTCGGATTCCTGGTCGTAAAGGTGCTCAAGAACGACAACAGATAGTCGCCGTGGCAGCTCAGTCTGGAGCCGTTCACCGCTCCTCCCGCTAGACGTCGTTACAGAACCTCTCGTGTTCCTTTTAGTTCATGACAAAGGGGGATCCATTGTCGCACGTCTAAAATAGTATTTGTATAATTTTTTTTTTGCTGTACCGAATTAAATTACAGGGAAATCGACTTTTGGTGAAATGTTTAAAACGATCTAGTCATTAAGTTTATTTCAAATCGAAGTAAACCGATGTTTTATTTAAAGGAATAATTGAGAGTTGAGTTAATTATTTCTTTTTATTTATTTTTAAACCGTTTGGGCTGTACAAAAATATTATTCTCCTATCACTGCGTCTTACTACCTGTGCAGGTTATAAAGGAGACATTTTAGAGGTAATCTCCCCGCATTTGCGTGGAAAGAAAGTAAGAAACCATTTTGGATAAAAAAACCACCTCAGTAGACCCGATTGAGATTTGAATATTAAGATGGCAGAAAATAATTCTAACTAAATATATGTTTAACTATAAATTCTACAACATATAACAATCCTATCTTTAATGAGCTCAAAATTAAATTTTATCATTATTTAATTTTTTATTATTTATTATTTCAACACTTACTCAGGTGTAGATGTCAAATAATAAATCTTAAATAACTCGAATCTTTGTAAATTTCTAGCTATTATGATAATAATAATAATATGAATGATCTATTTGTCCGTTAATATTTGACCAAAACCAAAATAGTTCTAAGAGCGTTCATCACAGCAAACCCAACTCAGATCCTGGCTCGCGCGAGGTTTGAGAGTTAAAAGGGGAAAGGAAAATACAAGAAATGTGTGCAGTACATTCGTATTTGAATGATTACTCGACATTTTCCGCGGTGACGATGGGGGACAAAGTGACAAAGTTTCTTGTTAATAGCTACAGTATGTCTCTGTTATGACAGAATAAAGATTTGTGCACAGTACTTATCTGTGAAGACATTATAAAATGGTCAAAAAACGGCCTTTTCAATGCAGTTTTTATCCAAATATAATTTAATATTTCAGCAATGTTCAGTATTAGGAACTTCTATCAACTCTTTATCTCCATTAATGTTTAATCAGAAATGATCCACGTGCATTAATGTTCATCTAAATTTACTATTTCTAGCCGACTGTATCACAGAGTTTATTGGCATGTGATGCACGCTCTTAATAGCTGTGTGTGAATGTTTTTTAAGCTCATCTAAAAGTTGTGCTAAACCTATTTCTATCCTCAGCGTTATTTAGTAATTTGTAATTGTACATGTTAGTATTGATTATATGTGCCACAATTATTGAGTTTTAAAAAAAATCAAATTTGATTCTTGATTCCTACTATAAAATTTTAAACTTTATTTTTCTATTCATCATTATTTACAATTTTGATAGACGATACTGGTATGTATTTGAAAAAACAATTAATAAAAAGTGTAAATACAGTAAAAACCTTTTATATCCGAAACGACTAACCACATTTTTGTTTTATGAATTATTTTTAAGCAGCTGAACTGGGAAATATATCGCTAAAAATTATTTATTTGTTAAGCTATACAAATTAAAAAAAAGTCAAAATAAAATTTCAGATTTCTTTAAGAAAAAATTATAAATTTTGGTTTGTTGTGTATTTAACTTTGTTACTTTGATTGACCATTTATTTAAATACTATATGCACACATATATACCCAAAAAATATACTTTTCTGTAACTATGTATGTGATGTAATTTATAATTTATTTTACCTTTTAACGCTTCAGAGGGGTATAAAGGTGGGATATAAGGGAAACAGGGTTTTTGCCGTTTTTAGAGCAAAACTTTTTTTGGCCGGAATAAATAAAATATTGTTCCAGTAGAAACACAGAGTTTAATTTTCTTCACACGGTGATATCAACAGTTGTTGAATATCTGTCATGAGCATAGCAGCATTAGATGACAAACTTTTTAAATGAAGAGAATAAGTTGTCATTAAATTCCAGGACACCCTCGACAGATATTCAACAACTGTTGATATCACCGTGTGAAGAAAATTAAACTCTCTCTACTGGAGAAAAATTTGATTTATTTTGGCCCAAAAAATGTTTTGCTATAAAAACTGCAAAATCACTAGCCTTTTTTTTTTCACGTCCACTACACCCCACCTTAATTTCATATCTGAAAATTTGCTTATTTGAAATAGGTTCAACCCCATTTATTTTGGTTATAAGAGTTTTACTGTATTAAAAAAAATCCAACTAAGTGTCCATGTTTGATTTGTGTAATATCACTAGAAAACAAAGGTTTTGTTTAGTACATTTACAAATTGCCGATAATAAAGTGAAATGGTAAAAAGGGACTAATAATGGACACAATGGAATAAGTATCCACTTCTGTGCACTGCCGTTTAGTTTGAATGACAGAAATTTAAATTAATGGAATTTAAAGCTAAGAATCAAGGTATCGAAAATCATGATATTAAGATCGATTATATCTATACCAATAAGAATGAAGCATGTCGAATTGAGTTTTAACATCTTTAGTCGTGATTATTATTATTAGTGTAGTGTGACAATTAAATGGTTTATGGTGTAGCAAGAACAAATTAAATTTTAATAGTTTATATTTAGGTATGAATCTATTTGGTTTTTAAGGTAACCTTATAACAACAATTTTTTACATGTTGACTTATGTATCGGTGCTTTTATTTTTATTAGCATTAACCTCTCGTGTTTTATTTAAGTTGCTGTAGAAACTATTTACTGTCATAATTAAATCAACTTTGTGTTAAAGTGACTGGATAATTTATTTATACAAAAGGGGCTCAATCATTGTTAAATGTTTCCATAATTTATTTTAAATGTGACATTAAAACACTTCTCAAGTAATATATATTCGACAATTTAAACAAGATTCGGTGTTACAGGTCTGCGAAGCTTTGATAATATTGATTATTGATTTATATTTTATATAGTGAAGAGAAGGCTACCCCTACAAATCTGGATGAACTATCGAACTAATAATACTTATTAGGGGTGTGTGAGAACTTTGACTTCACTTTGAATATTCTTTCACTTTGACTTCGATTTGATAGTTTAGTTTCAGATTTGATAATTACTAAACTTAAAAAATATATATATATATATATAGAGTTAAAACACACATTGATTTTTTTTTTAATTTTCTGCTGTTATTTCCATCAAAAATTAGTGTTAGTGTAAAAAAATCTAAAATAATTAAATTCCATTTTCTGATAACTTAAGGTGGGATGGAAGGGGATGCAGTTTTTATGACAAAATAATTTTTTAGCGAAAATAAATCAAATATTGCTTCAGTACAAACACATAATTTAATTTTCTTCACAAGGTGACCTCAAAATTTCTTAAAGATCTATCGAGGGTGTCCTGGAATTTAACAACAACTTTTTCTCTTCGTTTAAAAAGTTTGTCATCTAATGTCGCTATGCTCATGACATATATTCAACAACTGTTGATATCAACATGTGAAGAAAATTAAATTTTTTGTTTCTACTGGAGCAATATTTTATTTATTTTGGCAAAAAAAAAAGTTTTGTTATAAAAACTGTTGCCTTTTCTTGGATCTCTTCCATCCCACCTTAAGTTATCATTTTAAGACAAAATATATTAAATTACTTTAGGTATAGAGTATTTTGTAAATTATATTTAATACCTAAATTTACATAGCTATGCAAAGTATAATATTTTTATCCAACCATAAACATTTTTTAAAATATTTGAACTTCAATTTGGCTTCAGGAATATCTCATATTATTCAAGTTGTCTTCGGTTCAAATTGAAAAAACAAACTTCACACACCCAATAATAATAATTACATATAAATAAGAGATATCCTTAATTCCTATTTTTAAATTTTAACCTCATTTCAGATTCCTTAACGCTTACAATTTAAATCTTATTCCATACAGCCAGCCTCAATTTAAATATATGTTGTTTATTTATGCAACGTACATTAATGGAGTTGTAAGAAAACTAGAACAAAACAGACATGTTGGATTTTTACAAAATCACTAGAACACAACGATCACGTCGATAAGAATGAGGAATGGTAAGTTTTTAGGAAATGTAACCACATTTGCATAAAAGTAGAGTATGAAACCTATTACAGTGGTTGTATAGTATCAAGGAAATGCTTACCAAACTGTAGTAATACACCCTCAGGGGTATGTAAAGGATTTCAGGGTGTACACGACGACGCGCCACTAAGTTTTATTTATCATAATTTTTTTTTATATATATTAGCAAGTTTTAAGAGTTTTAATAATAAAATAGCATGTATGACTCGGTGTATGGATGTTGAAGGGAGTATGCAAGGATAGGGAAGTGTGGAGAAAGTTAGTGAGGATGTATGGATGTTGTTGAAGAGAAGGAAGTATGCAAGGATAGGGAAGTGTGGAGAAAGTTAGTGAGGATGGATTAAGTACGGAGTTGTCATTTTTTGAGCTATATGCACAGTTTCTTGCCTACCTTGTAAGGGTGATTAGGTATGTATGATAAATAAATTAAAGCCAGTTTTTGGCATAAAGTTATGAACTTTTAAAAAAAATCATTTCCCTACCACTGTCACGGCTTTGTTTAGCTTAGCACTAGGGCTTAGTTAAAATTTGATTTTAAAAAGTTAACACTTTTAAAGATGGCAAGCATTTGTGTCTTTCGTTTTAAGAACAGCTGTTGTCCCAGGATTGCGATTAACTTAATATTCATTTGACTGTAACATAACGTAACCTAAAGGTTCTCCTCGAGGTTCTCCTCGTGTTTTAAAATGAAAACCATCTCCATGCAGTTAACCTAACATACACTTAACATAAATAACTGTCCAGGGGTGAACTTTATGCGTCTGAATTCTTCGGTACATTTTTTTTCAGTGATTCACGAGTTTTAAAATGTCTTACAACCTCTTGTTGCACTTTATTCTGTATTTGAATAAAGCTTCTATTCAGCCCCAAATGCTTGTGTTTCATTTTAGTAAAAAAACTTTGTTCCAAACAAGCCAAATACATTGTCTGTTTTTTCTCCTCGAGTTTTTTTTTTAGCATCGCGTCTTACTACCCGTTCGAGTTATATGTTCATGTACTAAATTACTCTAATGGATTAAGGGATTAGGAAGGATATATTTATAGGAAGTATACCCACATTTGGGTGGAGATATAGTGGAAAAGAATTTAGAAAAAACCACCCTCAGTGCACTTGACCGAGATTTGAACCTCAATTTTCCTGTCATCGGCTGTCTAGTCAACTGCGAGAGTAGCACGTAAGACCATGAGGCCACTGAAGCATGTTATATCTCTACTTGTTATGTGAAGTTAAGTGAACATTAAATTGATAATGACCCCGACATAAAGATTATCATTATGTTTGCTAACCTATAGCCTTGAAAAGTTTATTAGTCTGGTGTGCTACAGGAGTATGAAGAAGATCGGAAAGAATCCAGAAATATAAGAATAGCTTTCAAAATCTATGATCTATTTTTTTTTAATAACACGATGATTGTAATTTTAGCTATTTAACACTTTAAAAAAATAATACTCGTTATTTAAATGAAATACTGATGTGCCTTAACAAATTTAGCACAGTGTTCATTGTGTAGTGAGTTGAAAATGTTGAAAATCTCAGGTCTAAGCCATCACCTCAATAGATTGGATTTCCGTTTATGAGAAGATTAAAGTTTGAATTTCTGTTATTTTTTACATCATTAGTGTAAATAAACGAATGGCTTTAGTTGGCAGTCAGACTGTACACAAGTTTAAAAAAAACATTAGAATGGGAAACCGTTTAGTATCTGGGTTTCTCAGTGGCTGTCTGCAATGCCAATTTTTCGGCTCATGAAGTTTCCCGGAAAAGTATTCTACTGTAGTAAAATTGACGTTTTTAGCAGAGAAGCAGAAAGTTTTGATTTGTGTGTGTGTGTGTGAATCCATGAAAGCTTCAACTGATATTAACGTTTAATTTCTTCCTTTCGTCTGATGTATTATGTCAACTTATCAAACGTTAGTATATTTTAGTCAGAAAATTAGCTTAGTATTTTCTATCTCTTATAAAAAATTTAAATGATTGTATTTATGATTAAAAATAAAGGGAAATATTACATTTTGAGAAATAGGTTTACCGTTTTATTATTTTTAGTATTGCTCATTGTTCACTATGCACTATTTTCTATTCGTTATGCATTAATATAAAGCATGTATGATATGAAATAAATCAGTTTCATGTTAAAATTAATAAGACGTCAAAATAGAGCAATAATATTGTCTTGGATAGTATTTGATAAAGTATATTTATCTTTCAGTACCGGTATATATTATAGTTATGGGGCTATATAAACGATGAATAGCTATATCAAGATTGAAACACTGGTTGATTAGAGAAGTAAATATGATAAAAATCAAGTTATATTAAAGGAAAGTTCCCAAGATTAACTCTCTTGTTTGGATTTAATTTTTAAACTTATTAATAATAGATATACCTTGATATTTATCTTGCAGCTGGCGCTACTATTCACGTGTGTTTGGTTTTACTATATAAAAATCAAAGGTTAAAATAAAATATAGTTGTCGCTAGTTCGAATATTGACGTATAGGTGTCAGTAAAATAACTTCATTTTCAACATGGCGACAACTTCCTTTTTCCTGTTTTGACTACATTTGTTAATGGTGGAATAGTTAATATATTTTTATCGCAGGTAATCTTTATCATCTATTTACTTTTTGACTTTTGAAGTAACAAAAACTATCGTGATTTAATTTTTGAATAGTATGATGACTATTTCTTAAACGTATTTATTACATTATGTTGCAGAAATATGTTTAATATTATCGATGCATGCATGTCAGGATTGAATGGACTCTGTATTTAATGTATTATTCTTCAAACTTGAATGTATTGCGGTTGGTTCAAATAATCTGGATTTTAATTTATTGATATATGATTAAAAGTATTGTTTTGCACGCTTAACGCTAATTATTTTTATTTTCGATACTTGAGGTTAATTTTAATGTGTGTGTTCTCATAGTGCCGTTCATTTTTCAGCCATGGTGCGCATGAATGTTTTGAGTGATGCCCTAAAATCTATAAACAATGCCGAAAAGAGAGGGAAGAGACAAGTTCTACTTCGTCCATGCTCCAAAGTCATCGTAAAGTTTTTGACAGTAATGATGAAACATGGTAAATATACCCGAAATAATATGTGCTTGAATTTTACTAAAAAATCTTTATAAAACATTACAGTATAAGTTTAATCAATTTTACCAATTCTTGTCATCATTATTTTTTATGACTTGCTTTCTTAACATATTTTGTAAACTTAAGTACATGTAGGCTATACCCTATCTACGATAGTAGTGTTTATGAGTAAACACCAGTAAAAGCTACCAGTTTTATTCTCGTGTATCCATTCGCCAAACCATATTATCTCGAGACCATATGTTGAGTTGAGTTGTTTCTCAAACTTTCACAACAAACAGTTTCGTTTTAAATTATTATTTTTCTTTTAATAGTTTTTACATAATTTAAACATGAACTTATTAAAATAACCCTTTTGATGATTTTTTTTTTGTGGAAGCGACGTTTGAAAAAAAAAATTACAATAGAGATCTTCTATAATGCTTTTTCACTTTGTCAATAAAGACGGCAAACCACCGGAAACAAGGGTGGTTGATGCTGTCATACAAACCATTTTAGCTTGTGTCCGTGCGTTGTTTACAAAATAAAAACAATTTATTTTGAAACTAATATTTTGTTGGCCAGTTATAAGAAGATACAAGAAATGAATGTAATACTTTTTAATTTATTGTTTCATGTACTATATTATATCGTGTTGCCACAAACTTCATTTATATAGTAATCTTTAGACTCGTTTATTAACACTTTTTATTGCTAATATAGTATTATTAAATATAAATAGATTGATCTTTATAGTCTACTAGCAATCCTGTGGCACAAGAACTATATACACCCCCCCCACACACACACACACACAAGGTGGGCTTTCTTCACTAAATTTGTAAACTATAATTAATCTATCTTTCCTTTTTCTTTATTTTCAATTTCCATTATAAAATCGACTTAAGTTTGATTTACACATTTGCCAAAAATAGAAAGAATCTGCCTCAGAGGCGCAGAAATTTACATTGCACACTTTAAGTTTACCCATGATGCATTTCAACACTAACTTAAAACAGCTGCCAATCTACATATTTTATTTTCTAGTAGATAAACATATTTTAGATTATTGTCCTGATGGGTGTTTTCAAATTATAACGCTGTGTCATGGCACAATCCAATACATCAATAAGCATGCTTTCCATTAATGGGCTATTTCAAATCTCCTCGCGACGGCCAATGAAACTTTCTGCTTGCTTCTGGCTGTAGAGCGCATGCAAACCGATTTGAGACGGTCGGTTCTGAGATTTGATTGGTTCTCTCAATGCCGGACATCTCGGGCAATGTGGCCAAAGTAAAGAATAGTTGAACTTGAGCAGAACAGCTCGCGCCGTTTAAGTGGAAATCTTGTGATTGGCTTAGAGCGCGTCACATGACCACGTTTCTGTTTCTATCTCTTTAAAATTTTTTACATTTTATAATTTTTTTATAGATGTATTTAGCTTTTGGCAGTACGAGAAATAGCAGTTTTAGGGCTGTACGCAAGAACTTGACTAAGTGGATGCTTTGTGAGACACTAGCGTGGGTTTGCTTGCGTCAGCGTAGGTTAAAAGGACTGTGCTCTCAGGACCACACTATCGGTCCACTAAGCATTCACTATACGTTCTAGCATACCGCCCATAGTCCTTGAAAAGTCCTTAAATTTGTGTTTCATTTGTCTGTAAGAACCCTGACTACCACTACCTGAGGAAGATACTATGATATCATCCGAATATTGAACTGTGTATGAATATGTGTTCATGTTTTTACTTTTATTTGTGGTCTATTGTTTTCCTACTACTCTTATCATTTTATTTATTACAATTTTTTTTTTTTTTTT
>CABFWO010004074.1:0-72238 GCA_902155825.1 Timema genevievae
TAAACATGTGTAAGGGGTCTACTTCGAGGGTGATGGCACTATGCCCTATGGTAAACGTTGGGACCAGTGTAAACATGTGTAAGGGGTATACTTCGAGGGTGATGGCAGCCACTAGACCCTATGGTAAGTTTTACAAGTTTTATAGCATCAGTTCGGAAAATTTCTGATATCACCTCGTATGTTAATTCAACATGTAAATAGCTATATTATTTCTTAAATGTAAATGTTGTGGGTAAATTTAAGTTATTTGGCTGAAGCGTTTTGCATTAAAACATTATTTAAACTCTTTTGGATATTTATTGGTTCAAACCTCATTCAAGTCAACATTCTTTGGTCCTAATATGATTTAAAAGGAAGTGATAAATAAGATCTTCATAAAAGCTGTCTCATTTTCTACTAACACGTGTTGCAACATGTATGGTTTCTTGTTAAAGTAAAATATAATGTGTAAAATATTGCAGTTTATTGATGGCTTAGTAATAATTACTAATCATTTACAACCTTTTTTTCCCCTTATTAAAATGAATCATTTATCACAAAACCTTTTGATATATAGGTGATCATTTAAAAACTATAAATTTAATTAAAATAGTTTGATATAAAAGAAATTTTAAAACTACATTATCTAAATGGTCTAAAAAAATATATTTATCATACTAATTAGTAATGTCTATATAAACAATAATAAAAGATAATATAATTTAATTTAATAATTGAAGACCTTCCAGAAATAAAGATGTAACCATCATTTCTGGCTAAAGTGGGTGTTTTCAGTTAAAAAAGAATGTCTCTGTCTTCTGGTGCTGGAATACGCGTGTATTATCTTGCAAGATGGCAGATACTCATGACATTTGTTTGTCACCAAGCTGTTCAAAGTGTTAATAAATGAACAATTAACATTGGAGAGTGGAAATATTTAAAGCATAAGAGATAAAAGTGCAGCAGGAGTGAGTATACAACTAGTAAAGGTGTGGTCAAACAGGCACTAACTGGAATAATCATAAAATGCATAAAATTATGTTTTCTTGAGTGCACCTCTGGAATAATGGGAATGCATGCAGATTGTGACTCTAGGCTTACATTATGTTATTAATCAAAAATAATTTAAATTATTATTCTGGAGGACTGACAATTTTTACTTTTAAATGTGATAGTCTACGATACTACCTACCAAAGAGCAATACTTAGTATTACGCTTTAAGTTTAAACAATGACATTTCCGTAAGGTGCTGGAGCAGTTGGTTGTTCAAATCTACACTTATTACATATCTTATGGTTTCCCAGAAATTAGTTTTTAATATATTATAGAATATACAATCAATCAATCACACACAAAAAAAAATCTTTGCAATTATATTTAGCTTAAAAGAATGAATGATTGCAATAGGATTTAATATATTTTTTTACTAACCAAAATATTTGCATGCATAGATCTGCAAGAACCGATATATGTGTGTGTAGATGTGTGCATGTGTAGATGTGTGCATGTATGTGCATGTATGTGCATATCTGATAGGCTGTTTAATGTAGTGTTTAAAACACTCACCTCCCACAAATATGCCTCTGGTTCTATTTAATTATTTTTCATGTTTTCACCTTTGATAAACATACTTGCAGATAACTTCCGAATATCTGTGATGTTGAAAATGCAAGTTTAGTACTTACTTTTTGTCTATTAATATTTTTAATACGCTTAGGTGTAAATGTCTGCCCGAGACTACGAACACCAAACACATTTGAAAACACATATTTCCACACACATGACAGTATCATACTTATACTCCCCACACTTGTTTAAATTTGTCCAATCTACTGACCCCCTCATGTGCTGTTAGTTGGATAACAGCTGTCAGTCGAAGCAGCCTTAATTTATAATTATAGTTGAGTTTGAGTATAATTCTTTTATATAGGCCATGAATAATCGCTTGTGTTTGTAAGAATACAAAAATAATTTCTTTAAAAAGAGGAGACTTGTTCATTGTTTGTGTATAAAAAGCGATATCCAGAAAAAAACAGTGTTAGAGTCTCAAAAAGATGTAGTGAAATGGAAAGAAGCAAAATGACAGAATTTATCTCAAGGCAAGTTTTAGGAGTCAATCAATAGTGTTATTTCTTTGTACCAGAAGCATGTTATGAAAAGTAAAGTATCAAATATCATTAATTATTTTCAAAAAGTAGGTATATTTAAGCCTATACCTTTTCCCTTCTGATAAATTATTGTGTATGTATATAAATGCAACTATTATACACTCCCTACGGTGGACGAATTGTCTAAATTGTCATTCTCTCAGTAGACTATGGCTGATGTTGGGGAGATGGGATTCAATTACCAGTCAGATCTATTGAGGGTTGATTTTCCTAAACGGTTTTCCGCTCTACCTCCATGCAAATGCTGGTAGATTTTCTTTAAAATACTACCTTTTTAATATATATTTTGTAGGGTGGTAGAGTCAAATTGTAGTTATTCTAGTTATTTTTTATTATATTTATCTAATGGAATAGAAATGAGGACATTTGGTTCCTATGTTTTATCTTGAAACCTTTGCTTACCCACCTAACGGATGGGTTCTATATTTTTGGGACGGTCACTAAACAGATAGCTTCGTTCCACCTCTGCCTATTTTAATTTTTAGAGGGATTATAGTCATTTATTATTAATTAGGAGAGTTTATTATTGTTAGATATGTTGGAAGTTTATTGTATGTTAGTCAAAGACGGGGCCGCGGCTCGGCGAGTTTATACTGTAGTTTTGGCTTTAACATTCAATAATTGTACAGCCTTTTGTAGGCGTAAGTCCCAAAATTAGAACTTTTGCAGATTATTTCAATATGTCTGATTTAATTGGGAGGATGTATGTTAAATGGGACCACTATGCTATTGTTTGAACTGATTGGGGATCGCCAATAAGGGCAACTAAATAACTATTTCATATTTACTAGATAAATGGTTAATACCTGGATCTTTGATTTACCTGTTCATTGCTATTATGGCGAGGCTGATAGGAATTTGGAATGAAATTTAATTATAGATTATATCATATATTTTGAGTCACCAACTATGGGCATGAGAAGGTGTTCCACAAATATAAGATGTTGGTTATCTGCTCTTATCATATTGTATAATGCCGTTCGGGCATTGGTGGTGTTCTATTGTTCATAAAGCCTGTTTTTGCCAATTATAAAAATGTTCATTTCTAAAGGTTATATATATTTTGAGCGCCTACCGCTTTATGCTGTCACACTCTCCCATTGAGCTGTATTTGTTTATTACCTGAATAAAATAGCTCTCTTGTTACCATCCCTGACCATTATTTATGAGTGACGATAAAAGAGGGTTACAATGCAAATGCAGAAATTCTGGATGTCGAGTACATGAAACTGATACAACGGAAGCCCCGTTTTTATCATTCTATCAGATAATACTTGATGGGCAACCAGCATATCTTGCCTATCATTGTGTGGAGTTGTCTGATTTTACAATGATGAACCAATGTCTCACAGGCATGGCAGTTTCAAATACTTTATAAGCATTGATGGCAAAAAGGTTTCAAGTCCATGTCGTGATTCCAAAATGGATCCAAATACTCCAACAGAAAATAAAAGCTGGGGAATCTCTTTGTGATCAGCAGTGTAGACATCTTAACTGTCCTCATCGCACACCACATCAAACCTTTGCTTTCATTGAGGAACATATTCGGTCATTTCCAACAAAAGATAGCCACTATAGCAGACAGAAGACAGAGCATACAACCTTAACTTAAAAACAATGTTCAATCTTTTCAAAGAAAACATCCAGATGCAGCAGTTTCAATCCATCAGTACAGAGATAAATGTCTTTAGGTCTAATTGGTATACCTCGCTGACACATGTGTAAAATGTGACAGATATTATTTTCAACTTATTAATACTGAAAATGAAGAGCAAGCCAAACAGATTGAGGTTAAAAGAGAGCTTCACCATAGGAAAGCTGAGCGGGCTTATGCTACTTTGTAAGAAGAGACAGTTGCTAACATGGTTCCTCTGATAGAGCTTCATGCTTGTTCAACTATGTAATCCAAAAATTTAAGAATCTGTAAAGTGGAAAAACCAGATATTTGATTGCATGGTCGGTTTGATAGATGCATTGGCCAAAACAATAACCACAAAATGCTGACACTTCTAAGATATTTTGTAATAGGGGTTACTTTTCTAGTGTTGTAGTGTAGTTTGCAGTGGGCACAGATTTCTTCCCTGTGACATACATTTTGCATTAGTAGAGAAACAAAAGAAAATGTTTACAGTGACAACAGAAAACTAGAAAGATCTTGTGGATATGTGTGGTTTTATAGTGGACACGGATTTTCGCCAGTTCTATGTGGACCTAAAAACCTGCCAATGATCAAAATTATAACAAACTAGTGATGGTGTCTATGTTGAAAGATGTGCATGAATAGCCATGTGCAAACAGTGCCTTTTCCATCATAATCAGTGTTATTAATTTGATGATGCATCCTTGTTCCTCTGTAATAGCTGAATATTTGTTCATATTTCTTATAGTTGGTGTGTATGTTATAAAACTTGTTCAGTGCCACCCCTTCATTTTGTTTAAATAAGAAAATGCATTGACATTCTCTCCTGAACATTTTTGTTTGTTACATCCTTATTACTGTGAGGTCTTCAATCATATATTTAAACACAACATTCTATATATCTACCAGGAATAAAGACATTTTTCCAAATAGAGAGCACCTCTTAATAACTGATATTTTTTGATTCTGGAAAGTGTCCACTACTGCGGATCTATACAAGTATTTCAAGTGCACTCACCCATGATGGGTCCCATAGAGCGCAGCACCGATCCACTGTTGTTTGTGAGCACTTTAAGATTCCATGGGTGTCGAGCGAATGGGCTGTTCTTGGAACAGGGAAACCCATAGCCCCAGCCACTGGAATCTATAGATCCAGAATGGACACAAACATGGCACTGGCGTGTCATCACATGTTTCCAGAACTCTTGCTCCACCTCGGTGGCTGGCGGCTCTGGTTGTCTGAACCACATACTCATAGTGTTACGAGCAATGCGGTAAAATGCGTTCAGCGGCATGTTGCGACCCTGGGGAACAAAATATGTGTGTTTTTTAAAAATATTTGTGTGAATTAGTTTAAATTCCTTTATTAGATAACAGATAACACCTGGCCTAGGTAGTTGATATAGCTCAAACCAGGTGTTGTAGCATGGCACCATTTTTTGTGTTCTATTTTTAAGAAAAACAATGAAATTTAGATCAGTAAAATAGTTTTCCAATATTTTAAAAAATACAACCTCTTGAAAACCCATTTTTTTTAATGAAAAAATCTATCAAACTGGTCCCAATTTTGTTGTTGTAAAGGTATATAATATAAATAATAGTAAGGAAAACAACTGTTCCCAAAAAAACCACGGATAAACCTACAATGTGCTTTGCCTCAAAAATAAACACTGGATAAGTACACCCAAATAAAAGTGAGTCATTATTTTTTGTTATAAGTAGATGTCGCCACTTATGGAGTACACACGCAAACGCCCCACTTTGGGCGCCAAATTATGGATTTAATTCACTACAATTTGCTACTATTTATGGTGTATGTGACTAGTGCCAGGCGATTGTAGTATATTATTGAAATTATGACTAATTAACTATTGCAATGTCCATCTTCCGAGACGTGACTTCCAGATATTCTAATATAATTCTATTTCAATAAAACACTTTTGTTTTAAGTTTATTTATTACATCTAACTTCGCAACTGTTTAATTATTCTTTAAATACATATTTAGTGTGATTTATATCAGGATTAATTAATAAACCTGGATTCCCGTCAAACAACATGCACAAGAGTTCAAGTTTCAGCCGAGACTGAACAAATGATCGTCCTTTGTATCAGGACTTCTTGTCCGAACAAAGGAGGATGCGTCATAATAAAAAGTTTCCAAAAGCTGATAACAGCAAAAGTTAGTACCGATACCACAGCGCTAGTGTGGTGTGGTTACCAATTAAAAGTATTTAAATATAATAAAACAAAATGGCTGAATGTATGGATAGAAAATTATACCGAAAATATAAATAAACATTAGAGATGGGTTGAATCCACTACTTCTCGAATCCGAATCTTGAATCCGAATCTACATTTTATTTTCGAATCTTGAATCCGAATCCTAGCAAATTGTTAGAATTATTATTATTATTAGCACCGCGTCTTACTACCCGTTCGGGTTACACGCACTTACGCTAATGTGCAATGGTAGAGTGATTGCGAGATGAAATGGAGGACCTACAGTTTAACGTGGAATCCGAACCACGGTGGAGGCCTGGCATTCCTCACATTCACAAGTTGTCATTAACACGCATCTTGTCAGAGGTGAAGGAAGGGTTTGGCAATCAGATAAGTCTGTGCCGGGACCGAGGATTGAACCCCAGACCCTCAGACCAAAAGTCTGACACCTTACCCCTAAACCACCAGGTCAACAATTGTTAGAAATTTTAATTATTTACAAATAGACCTACATTACACAATATAGGCCTAAACTGTAAATTAAGATTTATTTCAAACATGCTTTCAATTTTAATCAACCCCAACCACCCCTCGCAAAATCCAGCCAAGTTAAACAATCTAGACTCATATTATTGTTTGAAAATCAAATCAATCAAAATTTGAGTGTCTTTTAGTTATTTTTAAAAGTGTTGTTAGACATGCTTAACAATTAAACATACATTGGAAATAGTGAACTCATTAATGCCTAAGTATGTTTTATTATTATTTTATTATTATATCCATTATCTATCTTCGCGTAGAAAACAAGAAATATATTCGATTCTTGCGATATATCGATTTCTGAGAATACATTCTATTTAAAACACGAACATATTTTTTACTCCAATATGTTCATTCCCATTTTATAAGGCAGGACTACGTTTGAATATTTTTACAATTACTTTAATAACATATTTAAAAAAATAATAAACTCTTAGTTAAAATCAATTTTAAAAACAAATTATGAATTAGCAAGTCATTATTTGATTCTTAAAACTCGAGAACACTTACTAAGTGATCAGATTACCAGAATCGATTTTAAACAAACAATCGATATACAATATGTAAGCCGGTAGGCGTAAATAAAGAGTTTTATTGGTGTCTGACTGTCAAAGTATTTATTTTACATGAAACCTAACAAAATGTCTAACTTAAGGATTGTATGCAATAAATTGGGGTTATTTGCATAGTTGTAGATAATTAAAACCAGTTGGGTACTAAGAATTAACAGTATCTTTATTTTAATCATCACTCTCACGAGTAAATATAATATATGTCATGGCGGCCGACTTTGTATTGTTTGTAATGGCGGCTGATTTTGTATCATGTGTAATGTGTTCTTATTTCTGTTTAAAAAAGCAGTAATTTGTTTTATTTTGAGTTTATTTGTAATTCTGGTTTTGATTTTAGGTTTTTGAAGAGTTTTAATGTGTTCATTAAAATATTTACAAGATCGTTCGTGAGGTGAAAATTTTAGAAGTGAGCATGTGCCGAAACGGTCGAGTCCAAGTTTCCCATAGAGGCGGGAGGGTAGGGTAGTAGACACGTAAGATTTTCCACACCTAACAAATATTTTTTTTTTTAAATAATGATTTTATTCATGCAAATCTCTTTTGTCCGACAAATAAAGATTACGGATTAAGTTGTGCTTTTCAATTAGGCCTAACTAAGTAATTTTTGAATTCAAAATATGCTTTGTTTATGAGGTGAAAGATTCGACCATCAATCCAGTAAACAATGAATCCTCAAATTTCGAATACTTGTCAGGATTCGGTGGATTCGAGGATTCGAAGATTTGAGTGGCCCATCTCTAATAAATATTTAAACTAGGAAAAGATAAGAAATATAAAAATGAGAATCATTATAGACTTCCGTTTGATGACATGTATACAAATTTGCCAGTTTTATTTTCTACTATTATCTAAAGTCAAATGCAAATAATGTTTACATTTCATGTTAAATTTTTCATCGGAGAGTTATATTGTTGCATGTAGGCCCGGCCTTTCATTGACACATTATTAAATAATTTAAAATTACTACCCTGGTTAATCTGAAAACCGATTAATGTGACCCCAGATAATTAAGTGTCTACTAAGTCATGTTTTTTTTAAGAATTTTAATAAATGACCGAAATTTAAAAAAATTTCTCAAATGGTGAATTTTATCAATTGTTGTAAAAAATATTTTGTGATTTTTGATTAAATAACATAATTTAGTTAAGAATGTATTTGTCATTCATGCGTGCAATTACATGATATCATTGATTTTAAGTTTTACTTTGCAACACAAGGTATGTTGATTTGCATTGATTATCAAATGGAAGATAATTTATATCAGTAACAGTTACTAAAACTATTTTAATATAAATATAGGCTAAATAGTCCAGGTTATATGATCTTCAGTTGTCACTTTTATAAATACAAACAAACTTTTTTATCACAATCACTTTACTATTGTGTTAGTGTTGTTTGATTGGCAGAAATACTATCTATCAAAGGTGACAGCTGAACATCACATTAGTTGATGTATTGATGAAGAAACAATATCAACTTATCTAGAAAATAAATAATAGAGAGGAATGTTACCTTAACAATGCACTCCTCACTTTCATCTTGGATATCGTCCACTTCCTCCTCGTTGGAGTCTGAGCTGCCCGAGTTGTCTTGAGTCAACACTCGCACATCTCGAGCTGCCCACTCTTTCTCTACATCATCAAATAATTTCTGTCTCTCACCTGAGTACAGGACACAAGGAAGATCATGTACTAAATGAAAGTTGACTCAGTTATCATTTTTTAACATTTTCAAGTAAATACCAACAAAGTGAGAATGTCAAAAAGTGAATTTAAAGTTTTGCTTGAAGGGACAAGATCACAAGGGAGCAACAAGTGTGCGAGTGAGAGGAGAAGAAGGGAAGAAAATAAAAAAAGAATAATGGTGGATCAAAAGGGGAAGATTTTACTAAACTGACCTGGGAGCAGGCTGGAAACAGTTGTCCAAGAAAATATTTAAAAAATGTATATAGCTTATAAGTGGATCACCAAACGATTGTCTAGATTTAAGAAGATGTTGAAAGACATTTGAGTTTGACACAACCACTTCTGAGTATTTAATTTGGAGTTTGGACATTACTCCTTTAAGTTTATACATTAGTGCTTTAGAGTATTTAATTTATTTGTTTCTGAGCAAATACCATAATCTGGCCCAGCTTAAAACCTTCTCATTTTCTTGGTAAATTTTCTTAACTAAATGTTCATTTACTTCATCTTATGTCTGTAATTGTATATCTTGTCTTGTATCTGTGATTATAATTATAAAAAATACTTTAAAAACACAATACAAAATAAGTCTCTCTTAAATGTGTAGTTTTATAGTGTTTATGTGAGACAAAGTTGCATTATTTAATGCATGAAAAATAAAATGTGACAATGGAGTTTCAATAAAGATGTAATGGTTCCAAAAATACTATTGGTTTGTGTTCAATCAATTTAGCCCACAGTAACAAATTCTACCTAACAAACACAACCTAATTTTAAGAGGAGGTGCTTGCAATAATGTTTTATAAGACTTTCACTAGTAAAATAACTAAACTAAATTAAATTAAATTTATACTTGTTAACAGAAAAATAAAAGTATAATTTATTAGGTTTTTTCGGTGTATGTAGAGTGTGTTGCTGAATAATTTCTGCTTATTGTAGAAATTCAGATAGCGTTTAATGGTGATATAGCAAACGTAGCTAGTTCACAAAGCTCCTAGGGGTGCACACCAAAAAATGTAGTTTTTTTTTAATAATGGTTATTAAATAAGCTAATCATTATTTATAAATAAAGAAATAACATCTAAATTTTGTATCTAGTGTTAGAAATAAAGGTAATCTTGTATAATATGTTTGCATACAGGGTGTCCAGCCAAATTATATTTTAAAATTCCCTCACTTTTCCTGGTTTTCCAGAGCCAATTTCCAACTTTTCCAGTCACTCTATTATAAACATTATTTTATTAATATCGCAGCTTAATGTCATAATATTTTAGACACATCCACATTTTGTAATTGTGACATATCTGCGTAAAGCAATGGGTCGTCGGGTAGTGTAATCTAAGTTAGATCATAATTAGACATTACATGGGCTAATGACTTAACTTTGGCTAAAGACACGCGGGAGAGGAGTGGAAAGGTGAGATGAATATCCCATGTTGAACTTTAGAACTGAGATTAGTAGACTCAAGATGGACAACTGTACTAAACAAGATTTGCAGCATTAACCGGAAAAAAAATGTTATTTTTACAGATGACTATTGTACAAGATTAGGATTATTATTTTAGAGAATATGTGAAGATTCCAGAAAATCGGTAAAATTCCCTGTTTTCCAGTTTGCTGGACACCCTGATACATCAATTAAAGGCTGGGGGAGAGAAAGGGTGCGGGTCTTGTCTAGGGCAAATTATATCCCTGTCCTGTTAAAAATATATATGAAGACAAAAACACCCACTAATAGACTTAAAACACTTCCCCTAAATGAAGTTTATTCATTATTAATTTGTGAACATTTTATATTTCATACCACTAGCAATCACAACAAAGTAACTATACTTTACCTGGAGACAAAGTGTCGTATGGTAATAAATATTTGCAATAAATGTCATCCAACTTTGTGACCCTGTCCTGCGCAGACTTAGGGATCTTCATTGCGTCTGCCACTCTCTGCCATCTTTTCTTCTCAATTACCTCTTTGAGGCCTCCAACGCTTTGAACTGTTTGATACAAGCGGGGAAGGTCAACCTCCATTCCGCCAACCTAAGAGAGAAAATTAAGGGCCGTAGGTTTAATAAAATGTAAAACATTTTGTATTCTAAGAACATGTCAAGAAAAAAAATATTTTATAAAAGATAACATAAAATGTACTTGAAACACGCACTTATTTGTCCTAATAGAAAAACATTTTCCTAAATAAAATGAATTGAACTCTTGAAATTATGTTCATGTTGCTGCCCCAGTAAAGACTGATATTATTTACAAATAAAATATTTTAAAAAGTTAGATATATATGTGTATATATTTTAGCACCGCGTTTTACTACCTGTTCAGGTTATACGCCTAAGTACTAATTATACTAATGGGTTAGGGTTTAGGAAGGTTTAATTTAGAGGAAGTGGAGCCACATTTTCATGGAGGGAGCGTGGAAAACCATTTAGAAAACACCCCTCTCAGTGCACCCGACCTGGATCAAGCCCCGATCTCCCGGTCTTAGTCTAGTCTAATAAGTGAGTAGCATGTTAGACCACGAAGCCACTGAAGTGGGTGTAATATAAAAATACCCCAAATTTTACTCTTTCCAGTTTTATAATTCCCTATGTCTCATGTAAAAAAAAGTTCATTTATAGCATTTAATTTATTCTATCATTTTTAAGCTAATTTGTGTCATATCAAAGCCAAAATATACCGAAAATGGAAACAAATATTTAAATTTGAAAAGAATATTAAATAAAAATTTGAGGATTATTACAAGGGGATCAAAAAACTAGCTCAAAATGTCCTTTGGGAATTAGATTGTTTGCGCTTCCTCTTCGAGCAAACAGAAAAAACCCAAACAAAATCAAAATTTACTAGCCTGGAGACATTGAGTAAGTTATATTTCTAACAAAGTGTTATATAAGGAACTTAGCTTATTAACATCAACTTTTAAGATACATTTTTATTACGTCGATGAAATATATATAGTATAGAAAGCAAAAGAAACTTAAAAAAAATATTTGTACCTAAGGATGAGTATCTAAGAATGTTGCGAAAAAAAGAATTAGTTGAGTTTCACCTCTGCTTTTTTTGATATCAGTAATTTATATTTATCATATTTTTATTGGAAATTTTAAATGAATTCTTATTTTAAGTTTATTTTTAAAATCATATTTTGTACATATTCACAACACAATATATTATTCAAAACATTGTATTTTTAAAAAGAGGATAGAAAATAGTTTACGTCACGCTGCCAACTTTACACACCATTGCTGCGGTAAATTTTAAAGTTATATTTAGGCCTCAATAACTTGAAAACTATTGGTTAGATTGTCTTAAAATCTTAAATGGTGGGTTTAATGGCCAGGATACCCTGACACAGAATGACTCCTGGAGGTTTAGAGAGGCACAGGGATCAACAAAAACAAAAGTAGTGGAACATACTACAGGCAGAGCTAATCTTCATACGACATTTTGAGTTAGTTTAATGACCCTCTACCACTTTCCAAAGTTTGGCTCACTGTTAATCCAGAAAAACCAGATGTATTTATTTTATTAAATTCAATACTGTCAATATTATTTTGTTCAAAAGAAAAAAAATATATATATATATATCCCATTTACCAGCTTTGTTTGTGTCATAGATGTCCCTTATTGATTTGTCGGAATTGTTAAAATTCTGTTTGATGGATGTTCTAAAAATGAGTATACGTTCGAGTGTTATATTTACTGATATTTCAAATCTATTCAAAATATATCAAAGATTTCTTCTTTCTTCAAAATGTTTCAAAGATGCAAAGGTGATTTTACATTACCTTCGACTTCCTACATTTTGGAGCTTTGCACAACCTTAAAAACCAAACTTACACATGTAAATATATTTAGTCTACGTTAATTTATACAAAAATATATACAGTGCTGCATTAGGGAGGTTTTACTGTGTGTGTGTGTGTGTGTGTGTATATATATATATATACATACATACATATATATACATATATACATACATACATATATATACATATATACATACATATATACATATATATACATATATATACACACACACACACACACACACTTTTGATCTATTGTTCCCGGATTTAATGTTTTCCCCAATCCATCGTTCAATTTTTATGGTCACAGAGAAAATTCAATCTAAACAATAAAAAAAAGTGCATAAATTGTTCCTTGATTTATCATTTTCCCGCTTCTATCAGTCAGAATTTTCAGTCCACAAGAATGTTAATGCATGATTGATCGTTTTTAATAAAGCAACACACACAAATATTGGTATGATTGGTAGTAGTAACAGTGGTTAATGTTTTTGGATTGTGGTGTAGCAAGTTTCTTATCACCTAAACAATGGTCTTGACGGAATGGGGGATGCTGCTATGGACATCAACACCAAAGACCTCTGGTTAGAGAGATTTTTTAAGCTTCTGGAGGGGTACAAAGCTCGGAGACATTTATAATGCAGATGAAACATGTATATTTTTCAATTGCTTGCCAGACCGAACGTTGGCGTTGAAAGTAGAGAAGGAGAAATTGTGCACAGACAATCGTTATTGGAAAGTCCGCGAAACTATGGTGTTTAAAACATGTAAAGAAGCTATGAACTATTACTACACCATCTCAAAAGCGAAGATGACATCAGATATTTTCAGAAACTTTGCCATAGGAGTGTAGGTACGATGCAGTTAGCAAAAGTCCATTCGCCAGTAAAAACTTGCACAATAAACAATTTGTTTTTAATTATGTTATTCTTTTCACCATATTTAGGTCTTCTGCTCACTGTCAGCTACCGCCCCTCCTCTGCTGAATGGACTAGTTCTCTAAATATAATTATATATCCCTAAATTCTGGATATCCTTTGTTTGGATATGTATGTATGTGTATGTGTGTGTGTGCGTGTGTGTGTGCAGCTTTATTGAAGATGTTTATAGATCTATTTTTAGTATGAACTGGATTCATTTTTTCGGCAAAGATGATGTGCTTGATTCCCAAATCCTTACACGAGGTCTATACCGAACTGGCCCCAATGTAGTGCAATGTTTTTATCCTAAAAAATTATCTTCCGAAAAATGTTATCATATTAAATATGCAAACTAATATTTTTCATTGAAAAAGAACGGCAGAATCCTAAAGAGGTATATTTTGTAGCATGCTGTAACTGCTAGCTGCCAAGAATCAACGCGCTTAATAATAAATTCAAACAAATATAGAGAGGATCCCCCCCTTGAGTGTAACTGAACTGGTAATTCAGTAAGTCAGTGTCACTGAGGTTAAAAAACCAACCATGGCAGATCCGCAAGAGAGTGATCGTGTTGTAAAGAAGACTTCCTTGGCATCTCAAGGAAATGAAGAAGAAGCTAAGATATTAATTTTAAAATAACAGAAATATGCGAGGCCCAACAAACAAATGAAGTGCAGGCTGCTAACAAGTTTCTGAGGCTAATATTCAATATCGGAGGAAAAAATTAAGAAAGGTCAATAAAAGCTTTCAGAGGGTCAATAAAATCTTTCAGAAGGTCAATAAAAGCTTTCAGAAGGTCTAAAAAAACTGTGTCAAATTTATCAACTTTTTTCTTCAGGGAACCATGTAGAACATCTTCAAAATTGTAAGGTCGTATTATTTGCGAGGCTCAGCCAATTATGTTATCTAATACCTTCTTCCTGCATATAAAAAATAAATCAAGCTTTACACTTACCCATGGAGGATGAGTTAAGGATATACTCTGTGTTGCTAAGTACTTCTTGATAGCCATCATTTCTTTAACATTTGGTCCCCAGCGATGCAACATCTTGTGAACATATTGGTTGTATGCAGTAAACCTCATGTCATCTGTTACTTTACACTCGGGCTGAAAGGAGAATGTTTAAAGTCAGTATTTACCTAGATTTGAGTACAAGCAGTTATAACTCAAAAACATAGACAAAACACTTGTGTGCACTTCCAGATTGTACCTCTGGTATATCTGTGCAAGGGTAGCGACAAATGTACTCACAGCCCTGTATTACTACCCTAATCAAACATATTTTAATCCCCACCCATTCTCGACTATTTGTCATGAGCATCGTGGAATTTGATCAAAAACTTTTTAAATTAAGAGAAAAAGTTTTGGTCAAATTAAACAATGCCTATGACATATTCAAAAACCTATGAGATTATTAACTGTAGAAAACTAAACTAAATGTATCTGCTCAACCAATATTTGATCAATTTGACCCGAAAATATTTTGGTTTTTCTGGCATAAAAACTTAAAAAATATAGACCTTAATTTATGGCCCTTCCATTCCACTTTAAATACATTTAAATAATAATAAATAGCATTAGCGGGCAAGACTCCTACACAAAAAGATGAATTTTTTTCCAGGACATTTCAAGGATTTTCTACAATTTCTCTAGGACAAGTGTATAAAGTAATCAAGGCAAAATACACATCATTACATATTTTCTTTTATTTAATGCAGGCTCTCAACTCACCTTTCCACACCTTTTATTATTTTTTAATGTAATCTATGAAGCAACCAGTTATTCAAATAATTAAAACATAGCATAAACTCATTTGCAAATAACCATTTGTGAAATGTGGGTTTTCCCTTTCACAGTGATGAATTAACACGCGAGGGGCTGGATGTTGTGTCTGTTATAGATATTGGTTTATAAGTCATGTGCATATAGAATGAGTTGGCTTAGAAAGTGCACATTAAATACCCCAGCTGTTCATATTGTGAAATGTTTAAAAATGAGGTGGCCCAATGGCTAAGTAATTTTAGTTAAAATTAAAATTTTCTTGCTATGAATGATAGTTTTTGCTATGTAAATTACAAAACAAAATTAAGGTTTATAAAAAATGACACTAATACAACCTAGTTTTATATTAATGAATGAATCAGTAGTTTGATAAAATATATATATATATATTTAAAGGGATTCGGACACCTTATGAATTTCCTTGGATATCTTGGAAAATTCATATACTGACTTATTCCTGTTTTACTCTTGTGTCCTCCTAATTTACTGACCTGTTTAGAAAAAAAAAGAAAAAAGGGAGACAAAGGAATTTCCAGGACAATCTAAAACATTCCAGGAAAATATTGGGAAAGTGAGAAATTCCATTACATTTCCAGGCCTGGAAGAAGTATTTTAAAATTCCAGGTTTTCCATAATACGTAGGAACCCTGATTGGTTCAACCATAAATTCAGCTTGGTTGATGATTATTATGAAATTGAAGTTATCAATCCACAAATAAGTGGGTGAATTGTTCTCTGGACTTCAAGATAGTGGTCATACGCAAGATTTCACTTTAACAGAGATCCATTTATATCCCTTGAGTACAAAACTATAGCAAATGTGTTGTGAAAATATGAGTGTGTATTTAAAATTATTGGAAGGAAGAATATGTCTATGTTTTGTGTCAGACAACTTATATGGCACAAAGTTATTGGCATTTTCAGAGCTGTAGCAATGGTCACTCAGTTTGCACAAGAATATGTCAAATATACAAATCTGCAAAACAAGTTTAAGGAAACCATATGGAACAAGACTATTAATAGAAAATATTTTGTTTTATTGTAGCTTTGAACCCAAACGCTTAAATGATTTTTTTTCATCCCACATACTGTTGATCTGCTTGTAAGCTGAGAAATGGATGTTAATAAATAGCACAGGAGGCTTCAGTCGCACCGGATTAGGAGCAGGGCTGACTAAATTGATGAACGTGATATACATTTTTCTCAATAACAGGCCGTGAAATAATGTTACATGATTTTCTGAATAAAGTTTGATAAAATATTGTTGGACCCAATCAAGAGATTTAGACACTTTCTAATCAACCAGGAGGTATCAGAAAAATATGCTATTTATTTTGTATGGCAAAAAGCTCAGAGATTGCTCAAATTTAAAATGTTAATTTACTTCTATCCAAATGGGCTGATTTATTGAAAATTTTGAATTGTAATTTTAGTCCATCAATCCTTAAGAAGTTCAACATGCTGACCAATACTTAAAGGTGAATTTTCCCTGTGACTTGGAAAGTACCCATATCATCAGGAGTTTGTACATTCAAGTATTTTTTAAACACAAATTGTAAATTGATTCCTGCAGTGTGTCATTTGAAAATTATCAGATTTTGGAGGATGCTTGTTAGACTAAAAATACTGTTTTAAATACAGCAGCATTGACATTGCTCTTTCTAACACCCTTGAGTTTTCTACCCATCTAATAGAACAAAACTTCATCGGGAAAAAGAGATGATCCTGTTATTCTTTGATAATCTGCATGTCTTGGGGGAAAATCTTTAAGTAAATAATATAGTGAGCGCAAAAACTGGTTAATAGTCCAACTAGAGTTAGCATGTGTTGTTTTGTAAGCACTATGGACAATGTGTAAAGAACAAGTTCCAAATTCTAGTAACTCAGGATCTTGTGAAGAATCTTCCTTCAAGTAACTTTTGAGATCACTTAAAAATTTGATCCATCCATAGAAACTTGAAGCATTTTTCAAAGATCCTTGAAAAACTTGAAGCTTGAAGCTTGAAGCTTGTCCAAAGAAACTTGAAGCATGTCTAGTTTCAGGTTTCAAAACTACTTTGTGGTCATTAGCACTAAAATGAACATCTTCATGTGGGCCTACAGATAACATCATTTTTGGTCGTAGGGACCAAGTCCAATATTTTTTTGCTCCCACTAGCAGCTTTCACTCTGTCAACAAGCTTCTTTCCCTTGGCATGAGATCGGGTTGAATATATTCCCATGTTACTTGTATCAAAGTTAGTTTTACACAAAGAACAATGGCCTTTACTTTTATCACAATCCACTTTTTATAACCACAGCCAATCTTTAAACACTGTACTGTCCAACCAACCATCTTTAAAATAGGTTTTCCCTCTGAGTTTACTCATTTCTACTTAAACACAAGATAAACAAGTGGGATCTTCACAATACTCCCACCAGGCCAAGTTTAGGAAGGGTAGTTTTTCTTTTGGGCGGATAGAGGGGGTGAGGAGTGAGAGGGGTGATGAAGTGAAGAACACAACAAATACTGTACTGTGCCATTGGAATGTCAAGGTATGGCAGGTACACCAATAGTTTGAGCTTGAGCAGTTACTAGTAAGGGAGGGCTTAGTGTAGAGACTGAGCATAAAAAGGTCAGCAAGTGAGGCAAACATCTCCACTGCAAGGTCATCTACAAGGTTAACTAATTGTGTGGCAAACAAGATAGACCAGAGGGGTGATCAAAATAGAACTATCAGTACTCCAAATAATATCAGGGGTCTCAAAATGCTTGATCCAACATTTCACTCAATGTAAAAAGGCTGAATATTTTGCCAGTATCCGATTCAAAATTCCAGTATATTTCAATATAAAAAATAAAATCAAGCATATTTCCAGTATTTCCAGTATTGGTAGACACCCTGGTTTTACTCTCATCCCTTTCCTCTTACAGAATGAACATCTTCTCAAAATATCTCATCCATAGTTCCTTCTCTTCCTCTCCTGTCGTCTACGTTCTTCCTTCTTCTAACTTCTTGTCTTTTCTCTCTCCTCCTGTTTTTTACCTGACTATACAATACCTTCTTACTTCCTTCCATGCCCTGTTCCAGCATTTCTGTCCATTTTTTCATCCAATCCTCTCTGCTTTCTTGTACCTCTCGATTTGTTATTTTCTTCTTCTCTTTATATTATTCCTCTGTTTACTCATTCCTTTTCTTAAAACTCCTTCTGAATTCTTTATTCTTCTCCTTCACTACTTCCTTCAGCCTGTTGTTCCACGACAGTGTCTACTTCCTCTTTCTCTTATCTTTTGCTCTCCCATATACCTCCTCTTTCTCTTATCACTCGCTCTCCCATGTACCTCCTCTGCGGCTGTTTAGTCAAGAAATCTAAAATGAATAGAGATAGTTTTTGTTTGTATTTATTATTAATTAGTTGTATATTAGCTTTCATTAATCTTTTTTGATGATGTACTGACATAATAATAGACATTAAAGTTCTATAAGTGTCTAATGATGTTATTCTAACAACCCCTGCTCTAATATAAAATATTATTAAGTTAACATGTGTAAAATTAGTTGTTGGATTAAAGTTGTACAATTTTTCTCAATTGGTCGATTGAGGCTAAAAGGAGATTGGTGAGGATTTTTTAGTTTTTATTTATAACCCTTGACTTGAATAGGTTCTATAAATTGAATCAGTGCTTTTTGGAAGTAACTAAGTCAATTACATAATTTTTCAAGAAAAACAAAGAAAAATATTACCGATTCATAGTGTGTTTGTATTGCTCCATAATTTTTTGAGGTTTTGCAGCGTAGTGATATATTTATTGAGGCAGTCATTTTATTTCTTTGTTTTTGGTTTAAAAAATATATATTTTTAATCATCGTATTGGCTTAAATACAGTATGGCCGCTCACATAATATGATCCTAATATTTTGAAGTTGTTCCACACGAAAAATAAAAGGTTTTGAATATACCTCAAAGTAAAAACCTAACAAATTTGAAAGAGTTTAATGAGTTCCTCTGAATGCTTATCTTGAATGCTTGCTTGTCAAGAGCTCCTAAACTTTTATTTTTTCCTTTCGATATTGAATATTAGTCTTGTAAATACCAAACTTGTTAGCAGCCTGCACTTCATTTGTTTGTTGGGCCTCGCATATTTCTGTTAATTTAAAATTAATATCTTAGCTTCTTCTCATTTCCTTGAGATGCCAAGGAAGTCTTCTTTACAACACGATCACTCTCTTGCGGATCTGCCATGGTTGGTTTTTTAACCTCAGTAACACTTGACTTACTGAATTACCAGTTCAGTTACACTCAAAAGGAAATGAGAACCAAACAGCTCCCATTCGCCAATGTTTTGATTTTGTTCTAATATGATTTATTCTTTTGACACACTATTATTATCAAAGTCACTTATTTGACGATTGTTGTCACTTTCCCTTTCTTCAGATTCAATTGGAAGTCTTTCAATGTCTCTTGTTTTTTAAACTCTAAGAACACATCTCCACTATAATAATTAATCACCAGTTCGTTCCTCTGTTCAGCCAAAAAATTCTCGAAACCCAGAATACCGAAATTTCACAGGCAGGTAGCCCCTGCCCATAAGAGTGCAGGAATACGTGGTCACAGGAAATTCCAAAAGGAAGAGGAGGGGAGTCAAACTTTTTTTTTCAACAGAGGCATTTGCTAAGAAAATGAAAAAGTATATACAAATGTTTAGAATGTAATGAGATCTTCAATTGGGAAACAGTTTCACACTTTTATTGGAGTAAATATGTGATCTACTATAGAGACTTTAATTTAAATACAGCTCCCAAATTTTTAGGGTCACTAAAAATGATTCCCATCTGCAACGATTGTCCAACAATGACGTATTACATGACCAGAAATGAAATGGGTACTATGCTAGTGTATAAAAATATCATTTTATTTCAATAAATGCTATCAGCTAGAGTGAATCAATGTCAGTAACCTTTAATCTTACAAATAAAAAATTATACAATATTTCACATGAAAATATGACTTGAATGCAAAATCTGGTGACAATTACAATTTTTTCTTCATTTTGCTGTCAAATTGTTTGAGTTTGAGATTTATGTTGTTGGAGAAAATACAACGCAATTCATTCTAAGGATACAGATCGTTACAAGACCTGTAAATCCTTGTTCACACTATATTGACAGAAGAGGGGAAAGAGCCTTTTAAACTTCCCGAGTGAGAACGAGAACTGGATCCAAAATCCTGAACACAGGAGTGTTCAAAACGTTGTTTCAACTTTGTTGCTATTGGTAACATTGCAGTTATTCTTTATAATGTTTGATCAAGTGTTTGTAATGTTTTTTTAAACCTTCCCACGAGATTCGTTGTGAGCCAGGGTTTGGTGTAAAATACATACTATGTTAACTAAACAATATCTGCCTTACCTTGAAGTTTGGAGGTGGGACTATTCGGCAAAGACCAAACTTTTCTGCCACAGGCCGAATCTTGTCAATGTATTCAAGTGGGTCTTGGAATTCCTTCTCAGTGGGACGGTATGTGGGTGCTTCAACAAGCTGTGCTGGACCTCCCGTGGAGGGGAAACTGGGTACTTTCACTGGGGTACCAACATAAACAGATTCACAAGAACGAGACATCTTGGACTTTGTCAAACCTCTGAAATGAAAGTTATTTTTGAGTTGGAAGGATATTGGTTAAAACAGGACTAAGAAACAAATTTAATATACACTTAGTAGCCTTACTTGAAAGAAACAACATTTTGAACTAACCTAGTATTATATTGTAGTTCTCAATCAGATTAAAAGTTGCCAAACTAAATATTCTGGTAATGATTGGAAATTAAAATAAGTGGGGGGAAGCTTACATTTGCTTAGGTCAATTTGTTTTGAAAATTTAGTCGAACACATAAATAATACTATATTTAAGCTGCAACAAGTAGAAAGTAAACAAAGTGGGCGATTGAATATTATTTTGTTGCTTCGCTGTCCTTGAACAGAATATATAGTTGACATTTTTAGTTGTTGATAAAAGTGCAGAAATAGTAGCACTTAAAGGCAGATGAAAATATAGAAATATGATGTTGACCGAGTAGAGATCACAAGTATGGTAAAAACTAAATTAGGTTGAAGTACATTCAAATTATTTTTGTGACAGGTAAAGTGACAAAATTTATGATAGCTTCAAACTTAACAAATTAACAAAAAAAATCCAAAAGTGGCCACCAAATTCTGCAAATTTATCGACCATGTGCAAAATTTGATGGTTCCTTTAAAACCACAAAATAGTTAATGAAATCGGTACATCTTAGTTAAATAGTATTTATTTTGCTTAAATACAAGCCTAAACAAGTGCCACACTTAGCCATTCAAATTTTATTTCAGTAAATCTTGACAGATAAACATGAACATAAAGGTAATAAGCCCAATTTGGTGATCAAATGGTTTGAGGCGTCACTCTAAAAATAGACTAAATGAACAGTGAAAGGTAAAATGGGGTTAGAATCTCAGACAGTTGTATTGAGAGGAATGCAAATGTGGGTACATTTATGCAAAAGTTGAGATTTTTGTAGCACAATGTCTTACTACCTGTTCAGGTTATATGACTATGTACTAATTACACTAATGGGTTAGGGATTAGTAAGGTTTAATTTAGATGAAATGCACCCGCACTTGCATGGTGGGAGGTTAGCCATTTAGGGAAAACCACCCTAAGTGCACCTGACCAGGATTGAAGCCCAATCTCCCTGTCTTTGGCAGTCTAGTTCAACATGAGATTAGCGCGTTAGACCACGCGGATACCGAAGCGGGTAAGAGACTATTAATACTAGATAAAAAAACTTTTTTCCAGATGAAAATCTTGATACCGATACTTTTCTTTCGTTACTAGCACGGTATCAATATTTTTCTCCCGATACTTTTAATGAGTACAGTATCGATACCACATCCCTAACCACACTGTGTACACCTGTCCAAGATTCGAACCCCGATCTCCATATGATAAGCAATATAGTGACGAGCTAGACCATACTACTGCAGTATTGTAGCTAGTAGTTGAAAATACCCGCACTACTCTCGCTGTAGATTAGACTGCCGATGATCGGAAAATCGAGGTTCAAATCTTGGTCGGATATAGGGGCTTACTGAGGTTTTTTTCCCAAAATGATTTACCAGTCTCCCTTCATGCTAATGTGGGTACACCTTCTCCAAATTAAACCTTCCTAATCCCTAAAACCATCAATGTAATTATCATATAATCTTATAAACCTAACGGATAGTAAGATGTGGTGCTAATTAAAAAAAAGTTAAAAATATTGTCTCATTTTTATGAATGAGCCAGCCACAAATTACAAGTTGCTCCCACTTACCGCTTATTGTTTCCTGATGTGCTAGAGACACTCGGAGGCTGATCTGTCGTGCCTCTGGGTAATTTGCCAACATTTCCTTGCTGAGCTTTACTTGTCGAAGGCCTTACAGTCCCAACATTGTTTTGTGAATCATTAGATCCTCTCTTTTCCCTCACAGTGACACCAGACTTTGGCTGAACTTTGGAAGCAGCTATGACTGTTGCACAAGGCTTTTTACTAACAACAGTTGTTTGGATATTACTACTAATCTCCTCTATATTATGATGTATTTCAGAATCGGTCGTTTTCACCAACGAGGTATCTGTTGTGGCATCCATCTTTGACTGACTGGCCACAGAAGTGATGGTAGGCCTTGCTCTAGTGGTTGGCTGCACTGTTCCTACCGGTGGATAAGTGCCTGATGTTGATGTTGAAGACGAACTTGTAGAAGGGGAGAATTGGTTCTTCTGTTCCATCATTAATATTCCAGTAGGCCTCTGATGTTGAGACAGTAATGATGATCTAACAAATATAAATAATACAATATATCACTTAATTTAATGTGTTTTATAGGAACTTATCAAAGCAAACTTAATGGAGCCTACAAATAAATAGGCCTATGTACTGAAATAACATTTAATTTGAACACAAAAATTATTTTTTAAACATATATATCCATTTTAACCTTAGAGCCCCTTCTTAATATCAGGATTCAAATAGAAGGATTTACTATAATAATAAATATACCCACCTTCTTCCTCCCGCCACCTTTGCGTCCTGCACATTGGTAGATGTTCTGTTGAAACAAGGAGGTTTCGTGACCAGCTTTGCACTCATAATAACTCGCTGGTTAGGGCCAGTGGGTCCCTCAGTGCCTAGTTTAACTGCTACACTTAGTTGTTGGGATTGTGACGTGTCTGTTCCACCCAAAGGGATGTAAAACATGTGACCGTCACTATCATCTTCTTCCTCATTTTCAGTAACTTCTGTCTGTGTCGAACATTCTATGCTACGCTGCGGTAGAGCTTCTACAACCCCAGCATCCGACAGTGAAAAACTTGGGGGCTGCGTTTCCACCAACGGCTCATTATCCAAATTAACCTGAACAGCTATTGAAGCGCTTCCACGACACAAAGAAGACTCTACAGGTGAAATCTTTGCTTTTGTCACTAACATGACCTGACATTGTTGTGAGGAAGTTGTTACATTTTTATCAACTTCAACAGACTGAGGTACTGATTTCTCTGACTGAGCATAATATGTTGATGGTGGTGGTGACTCATCATCCAATGACTTTGATAAATCCTCTTCTGACTTTGATGTATTGGTACTCGATGTTCGGCTATCTCTGGCACGTCGCCTGAAAGGAGTGTTGATGGGAGGAAGCTCAGATTCCATTTCAAATGCATAAACACTACTTTCATTTTCTGGTGAGAAAGCACTTGCACTTGGTGTGAAATCTTTACGCTCCTTCAGTTTGTGTGCAAACCGCCTCTGATGAAATATAGACTTTCTTTCTGGCGATTTGTCAGGAGTACGTTGTCTCTTGGAACCCAAACCACCCCCAGTCGAGTCCTTGACATTTTTGTGACTTGCTAATAATTTATTAGATAGCACTGTATTATGTGATGCAGCTTTGTGAGCATGCCTGAAGGATTTAATACCAGCAGAATGACTAGAATTGCCCGGAAGTGTATTCTTTAGGTGTTTGTTTGTCCTATTTTTATCTGCTTCCTTGCTCAAACTAACAGTCTCCTTGTTTGTGAAAGGTACTGTAACATCCACTTCTACAGGTCTTGTACATCCTAAATGTTGATGGGAAGATGTATTGGTACACTGTTTTGAAGAGATTGTAGCTGTATTTCCATTCAATAAGGAGTCAGTGACTGAGTGTGGTGTGATTTGTTGAGATAAGGAACATCCTGTTTGCCCCAAAGAGGACTCTGATGACTGCCCGGTTAAACATTGTTCAGCAAGTATACCCACTGTTGAAGAGTGCTTACTCAATGTAAGTTGAGGATTAGTGGAAAGGTTAGTGGAATGTTGAGCAGATTTATTTGCTAACTGTGTCAGATCTTTTTTTTGTTTGTGAAGCAATATTGTTGACTGTTGGTCAATTGGATTAAATGAAGATGTGGTTGGTGTTGATAATTGTGGAGTTTGATCCTGATTGGATGTTTGAGTGATGGATTGTTTTAAAGATAATGAGTGCTGTACTGTTGATGGTATCGGTATTTGTGGTGGAAGAGATTGCAGAATGATAGGTGACTGTTGAAGAGGAATACATTGTTTTGAGGAAGTTGGCTGTGGAGAAAGAGTGGATTGTTTTAGGGGAGCTGACTGTTGAGGACCGGTGGATTGTTTTGAGGAAGTTGACCGTTGAGAAAGAGTTGATTGTTTCAGAGAGGTTGACTGTTGAGGAAGAATGGATTGTTTTATGGGAGTTGACTGCTGAGGAAGAGTGGGTTGTTTTATGGGAGTTGACTGTTGAGGAAGAGTGGATTGTTTTATGGGAGTTGACTGCTGAGGAAGAGTGGGTTGTTTTATGGGAGTTGACTGTTGAGGAAGAGTGGATTGTTTCAGAGAAGTTGACTGTTGAGGGAGAGTGGATTGTTTTAGGAGAGTTGGCTGTGGAGGAAGAGTGGGTTGTTTTATGGGAGTTGACTGCTGAGGAAGAGTGGGTTGTTTTATGGGAGTTGACTGTTGAGGAAGAGTTGGTTGTTTTGGGGGAGTCAATTGTTGAGAAAGAGTGAGATGTTTTAGGGGAGTCGACTGCTGAGGAAGAGTGGATTGTTTTAAGGGAGTTGACTGTTGAGGAAGAGTGGATTGTTTTAGGGGAGTTGACTGTTGAGGAAGAGTGGATTGTTTTAGGGGAGTTAACTGTCGAGGAAGAATGGATTGTTTTATGGGAGTTGACTGTCGAAGAAGAGTGACTTGTTTTGGGGGGGTTGATTGTTGAGGAAGAGTGGATTGTTTTAGGGGAGTTGACTGTCGAGGAAGAGTGGATTGTTTTGCATAAGTTGATTCAGTAATGGATTGTTTTGGAGAAGTTGTTTGAGTAATGGATTGTCTTGGAGAAGTTGACTGAGTAATGGATTGTTTTGGTGAGGTTGACTGAGTAATGGATTGTTTTGGTGAGGTTGACTGAGTAATGGATTGTTTTGGTGAAGTTGACTGAGTAATGGATTGTTTTGGAGAAGTTGACTGAGTAATGGATGGTTTTGGTGAGGTTGACTGAGTAATGGATTGTTTTGGAGAAGTTGACTGAGTAATGGATGGTTTTGGTGAGGTTGATTGTTGAATATAAGTGGAACATTTTGGGGAAAATGGCTGTTCAAGAGGAGTAGGCTGTTTTGGAGAAGTTGACAGCTGAACAGCAGTGCATGGAGTACTTTCTTGCAAGGGAATGAATTGATTACTCAATGTTAATGATGGTTGACAAGTAGTTTGCTGAAGTGAAGATGGTTGTTGCATAAATGATATTGATTGCTGAAGAGAAGTGGAATCTTTATTACAAACAGTGTGTTGAATGGGAGTTGATTGTTGCATAGAGACAGATTGTTGGAGAGAATTTGATAGATCAGTTGAAGATGAATGTTGAATAGGAATTGATTCTTGAATGGGAGTTGATTGTTGAGTAGAAGTGGGTTGTTCAAGATAAGTTGATTGCTGAATGGGAACTAATTCTTGAAGTGAAGATGATACTTGAATGGGAGTTGATTGTTGAATAAGAGTTGAATGTTGAGTAGAAGTGGGTTGTTCAAGACAATCTGATTGCTGAATAGGAACTAATTCTTGAGATGAGGATGATTCTTTAATGGGAGTTGATTGTTGAATATAAGTTAGTTCTTGAGCAGGAGCTAGAGCCTGAAGAGGAATGGGTTGCTGAACCAAAGTTGCTGAATGTTGAAAAGGAATTTGCTGTGTAATAGCATTTGATTGCTGAAATGAGTTTTCAGACTGCAATAGTGAGGTTTGTGGTTGAAAAGAAGTTATTGATTGCTGAAGTGGAGCTTGTTCTTCAAAAGAAGCTACTGATTGCTGAAGCAAAGATAATTGTTGGTTAGACATTGGTTCTTGAAGTGAGGTTGGTTGTTGTATTAAAGTTTGTGATGGTTGGGCAACTGAAGTTTCTAGCTGGGTAAAGAGATTTGATTGTTGCACAGAGGATGATTGCTGAAGTGGAGTTGGATGTTGACTAGAAGATGAGGAATGTTGAAGTGAGTTTGGTTGTTGAGTAGCAGTTGACTGAATGATATTTTCTTGCATATGAGGAAGAGATTGTTGAAGGGAATTAGAAGATTGTAGGATATTAGTTGATTGATGTTGAATAGATGCATCATTTGACTGCTGTTGAGGTGTGATTGTTTGCTGTTGGAATGAAAAGCTGGTCGCTGATGTTTGCTGCAGCAAAATGTTACCTGAAGCTTGCTGAACTTGTAAATTAGTTGCTGGTTGTTGCAAGGGCAAGTGAATTGATTGAGAGTGTTGTATACCTGGTGTGTGGTGTTGTACTGTTAAGTTGTTAATTGGTTTCTGAAGAGGTACAGACTGTGCACCATATGCTGTTATTGTTTGGGGATGTGAAGATGAAATACTTTGTAACGGAATGTTACCTATTTGTTGCTGAAGTTGTAAGTTGACAGACTTTATTGGCACGAAAGTTAACTGCTGCAGAGGTACAGTGACTGTCTGATGACATGGTATGCCCAAAGTTTGTTGTTGTAATTGTAAACTGATGGATTGTTGAAACGGTGAACCAACGGTTTGTTGAAGTGGGGCAGCGCTTGTTTGCTGGAGAATAAAGCCACCAGATTGTTGGAAAGATGAATTGACAGATTGCTGAAACAATTGACTAAGTGGCTGCTGTAGTGGCAGAGCAATGGCTTGATGAAGTGCTGTTCTTGAAGTCTGCTGGAGTGAAGCACTGACAGGTTGTGTCAGCTGAGATGAACTTATTACCTGCTGAAACGGTACATTTACAGCATGTTGAAATGATGAGCTAACAGGTTGCTGAACTGATGACATATTTTGGTTTGGTATTGAAGAAAGGATTGGTTGATGAATTGATGATATTTGTTTAACAGAAGTTATTGGCTGCTGAACCATCAATATTTTGGTCTGTTGAGGTGAAGATGTAATCAATTGTTGAAGTGATGAATTCACTGATGGTGTAATTGATGTGTTGAGTGGAGTTTCAACTGATGAGGAAATGGGATGTTGGAGTGATGAAGTAATTACCTGCTGTGCTAAGGAGGTGGGAATTTGTTGAACATTTGAGTTTGCTATCTGTGGAGCAGTTGAAGAAATGGGTTGACCAACATTGAAAGTTATTGCTTGTTGAGATGAAGAATTTGTGTACTGAAGGGGTAAAATTGTGGACTGGTCAGGTGTACACTTGGTTTCTTGTTGTGTAAATGAACTTGTATAAACAAGTGGAGGGACCATAGTACATACCGGAGTGGAGTAAGATGATGGCATTACTCCAGAACTTGTGTAACAAAGTTGTGGAGTGGATGTCTGCTCAGATGCTGAAATAGTGTACATGAGGTGTGGAACTGTGGAGTCCCCAGATGTGCATATCACTGGCTGCTGAGCTCCTGAACTTGTATAAACAAGTGGAAGAAGACTGAGCCGTTCAGAGCTAGGATGTTGAACTTGAGAGTTTGTTGAGTAATGAACTAAAGGGATAGATGACTGCTCAGTGTGTTTTGTAGTTGAACCAGATATATTTTCTAATGTTTTAGACACAGATTGATCGGAAAGTGATTTCAATGGTTGTTGGGTTGCTGAGTTTGTACAGTGAGATTGATTTGTTTCATGAGCAACTGGTCTAGTATTAGACTGAGTTGATGGCGTCACTGACTTTTCTTTGGTTGGTTTTGTAGAAGTTATTGATTCAGTATCAACCTGTCCTGATGATATTAACTTTTTAGAAGGGGAGGATTCAACAAAGTCCCAATTCACTGAAGTGGGAGTATACTGAGGGGGCAATATCATTGAGGTGGTTTTAGAAGCATGTTCGACCAAAGAATTGCCAATGTCTTTAGATGTTGGAGTAGCAGTTTCATCAAATGTAGAGTTTGTAGTTTGTTGATTGAGGAGACTTATGATTTGAAGTGGTTTTACTTTAGTGTTTTTCACAGTATCACAAAAAGACGTAGAGCTTTGTAAGCAATTCGTTTTTGATGAGCTCAATGGCAGTTGGAGCAAAGTGACCGGTTGTTTACCATTTGAATTAGATGTAGAAAACACTTCATCAGTGTCAAATTCTTCTTGAGATGTCACATATGCCTTAAGATTTTTCTCGAGTGAACTAGAACTATCTTTGTTGTGAGTGTAATTATTTGCGGGAGTTTTCCCTGGACCATTTATGTCCTTTACTATATTGATGTCTTTATTAATAAAAGTGCTTGGACTAGTGACTGTTGTCATTTCTCCAAAATTTATCTCCTTCTTAAGGGTAATTGGCTGTTCTGGTTCAGCATTAGTTTCTTCTTGGACTAGTTTCTGCTTAAAATCATCCAAACAAAAGGTGGTTATTTTCTCCGACGTGCGACTGAGATCACCTTCCTTCAAATAGAAAGGTGTTCCAACAACACTTTTATCCAGTTTCTTCTTGTTTTCATCCAAGCCCTCACATTCACTGGAGTTTCCAAGGGAAAGTTTCTCCATTGCATATTGTGACAAATGCGCTAGTTCCTCATCAAGAGCTGTTTGTGAACAAATACATTTTGGTTTTGAGCACGATAAACACTCCTCTTCATCTGAATCATCGGCAAAGCTCTCACTCAACCACTTTTCAATTTGTTCAGTTGACATATTTACTTTCCTATGAGCCTTTAGATCCTTGTAAGTTGGTTTCTTAGCTGATGAAGTGCTTGGGATCAACAGATTGGAAAAAGACGACAGTGACTGATTTATTTTACTGTTTTCACATTTACTTATTTTTCTTTCTACATCTCCTGAACCTAAGGATTTAAATACCGTTTCCTTGTTTTTAACAATACCTATATGACTTGTTTTGTTAGAGCACTTCCCCAAATCACTTTGATACAACTTTGTGTCACTAAAGTATCTTTGTGCTGTATTATTTCTAGGCAGCTTTTTGATATCTAAATCAACGTCATGGACCAAAGAGAAATTACCAACTTGTTTAGGGACGGTAGTGTTATGTCCAGGTTTGTTAACTTTGTCTATTGAATTAGAAGCACCCCCTGAAACTTTGCAGGGTCCTATTTGTTTGCGTGGTGATTTTTTAGATAGCCTTACAAACACACTTTGCCTTTTATTGTCTACATCTTGTTTTTTAATTTTGCTCACATGGCTTTTCTTTGATAAGCTATATGAGTAACTACTTGAAGTGTTTTCAATAGTATTCTTAAGTGCAACAGTAGCTAGACCGCCATGGAGAATTGCTTGTTCTTCACTCAAAGGAGGGTTTATTTGACCTTTCATTCTTTTAACGTAACTATCATCTACTTGAGCCTTTACCATTGGTTCGCTCTTTCCAGATAGGGTTTCAACTATATCTGATATATTTAGTTCTTGTCTCAAATCACATTCTAGCTCTTCCAGAATATTATTACTATATTTTGTGCCTACATTTGAATTGTTAGGGACAGATGATGATGATGATGGTGATGCAGATTTGCAACTTACTTGATCCATTTTCTGTAGACATGTTTTCTTTGACTGAGCAACTAATTTTGATTTCATAGTAGTTGTCATTTTTAAAACATCTCTAACTACATGTTGAGTTAAGCTAATGATGGGAACTTTTAAAATAGGTGCACTATGATTACCGGGCGATGTGCTTGTTTTTCCAACATCCATTAGGGAAATGTTGGAGATTTTAAACAACGGAAATTCATCTAACAATGAATCAGGTTGAAGTTTCTTAGTATTTTCAGTTTTACTTATATCTTGTTTATTTGACTTGTTGATAGTTTTTTCTTCTAAAGTCTGGCTTTTCTCTTGATTTGAGGATAATCTGTCAGCATTACAAGCTTGATGGGTTTGGTCCTCCTTTAATCTCCTTTTAATTTCATTTTTCTCAGATTCAAGCCTTGTGCACCTTTGCTGTGAAATACTCGATTTTGTTTGTTTTTCCTGTAAGCTTGTCTTTTTTCTCTTGTCATAACTTCTCAATACAGAAGAATGATGGTTTTCATTGAAGTCATCTTTTCTTCTCAAATTAAGTGTATTGTTATCCTGTATATTATCATTCTTTTTTAGCTCGTTTTCTACTGAATTGTTTTTATTTTTTATAACAAGAGAAGTTAGAGAGACAGAACTTTTTTTTGTCTTTGATAAACTTTTAAGTGCTATTTTCCCCAAAGGTTCTTCATCTGAATCACTAAACTTATCAGAACAGCTTGAAGTGCTATCTTGAGCTTTGGACTGGCACAGAGGCCTTTGAGGAGGTGATGAAGAAGATGACTGAGACTGGAGAGTTCTTCTTGCAGTCTCAGAAGTAGTAGTATTTGAACAGTTAGATAACCGTGATACTCGACGCAACATTTGTCGACGTCTTAATAAAAGTATGGTGTTGGATTTGTCCTCCAAAACTTCTTCATTCTGATTCACATTTTCTGACTCTTTCACTTTTTCACTGGTATCTTTCTTTTTCAAGCTCGCACTTTTCTTTACACTTTCTTGCATTGCCACAATGTCCTCCATCTTTATATTATCACCAGCCTTTAATTCTTTATCTTCCTCTTTATAATCTAAGAAATCTTCGTTGTGTTTGATGGTTGAATCTATTCTAAGCTTTGTTTCGTTCTCCTCTTTAAAGGCTCCTTTGAGTAAAGAAACCTCATGTTTTCTCCTGATTTTTTTAGAAAATGTTTCTTTAGATTTTACATGTGATTTGTTTTCTACCAACTCAGCTTTTGATTTCGTCAGAGTGGATATGTTAGTATTTGGGCTCAGCTCTAGAGGTTTTTTCCTTAATGAATCTTCATTCTGTCTCACAGACACTATCTTAAGCGAACTTGGTTCGATATTTTTCAAAAGTTCCAAATTAGATTTAGTAATTGTATTTAGATTGACTTTAGTTATTGTTTCTTCCTTCATTTTTGTCTCAACTAAGTTTGATTTTTCATTTATATGCGAACATTTAATTTTTGAATCATAAGCGCTTTCAGTGTGATTTTGTGACAAATTATTTTTTTGTTTGACAGCTGTACATCTTTTTGATTGTTTTTTACTTTCTGCTAAGACATCATTTTGTTTCATATTTTTCTTAGGTTTAACATAATTTTCTTCTGAATTGACTTTATTACATTTATCTTCAGGATGAATTATCTCACATTTTTTGACCTTGCTGGTAAGTTCTTCATTAGTTATTTCCTCTGTTGATGCAATTTTCTTTAAACTCAATCGAGTCTTCCCCTTTCCATCATTTACTGATATTTGAGGTTTATTATCACTACTTACTTTGTTAACAAAGGTTTCCTTATTCACATCAATTCTTTTTAATTTGCTTTTACCTTTTGATATCACAGGTTTATTTCTCTTTTTATGAATGTTTGTATTTATTTCACTTGATTCTTTATGTTTTTTCAATTCCTGCTTTTTCCTTTCCTCTATGTTTACCGTTTCAACTTTATTACTAGGTTTTTTAGTTTTATTAGTCATCTTATGACCCGACTCATCCAAATTTTTCTTGTCTTTGTTTCTGACATCACCCTTTGACCTTAGAGCTTTAGGGGAGTTGGAAATTTCTTTTTCTTTTAGAGCTTTTGCTTTCAATTCATTTTCCCGGCGCTCTGAAAAAATATTAAACACAAAATGATAGTTATTTTTAAAGTATTTTTTAAAAAAAATTTGATATTTCATTTGTTGTTAGATCTTTCAGTCCTGTTAACTAAAGATGACAAATTTTATTCCTTAAACTCCTAAATTCTTAATAGTGTCAATATAATTTAGAATTAGAGTTGAAATTTCAATTTGAGAAATAAATATATTTCTATCTAAATTTAACTGTCTAAAACCTAAAGTGAAACAGCTCAAAACGCACAAAAAACTATTAGAATACGAGTGAAAGATGTTGAGTTTATTTGTGTCTTGACTTATTTAAAGTATAATTTTGCTTCATTAAAGAGTGACAAATTTAGTGAAAAAGTTAAGATGGTCTGACTAAATAACCATTTGTTTTATTTAAGAATAAATTGTCTTACTTGTCAATACAACAATATTAGCTAACTTAAAAAAGTATTTGTGAACCTAAGATTGATAACCGAAGAAACATTAATATTTAGAATTTAAAAAGCAAGGTATAAAAATGTAAATTTAAGAATATAAATTATTATAAACAACAAGAATCCTGATAGTTGTACTAGTGACAGTGACATACATATATCTGTGAACTAATTGTACCATTCTGTCTGGCATTCGGAAGCTCTGGAAAGCTATCAATGGAGAGAGAGTCTTCATCAACTTCAGCCTCTGGATTGGTGAGTTTCTTGCCCAGTAGCTCCATGTATAAAGCAGCAGCTTCTTTAGTTTTTCGTGTTGGTCTGCTGGATATCCTATAACATTAAAAGGTTTTAATATAGACAATATTTATTTTATTAATAAATTCAACATCTTAGAATAAAAGAGTATATTTATGTTAGGATAAAAATTACCTATATTGCCACAAAAAATGAAATCTGACATGAAAATTACATAAATATTTAAATAGCAAACTTTAACATTTAAAAAGACTGCAAGCCAAATATTTGTATGTGTATTTAGATATATCATATACAAACAATCTGTGTCTTTGAACTGTCGATACCATCACATAATGCTCTGGTGGCCTGGCGGTTCTGTTTTGTACCGTCTTCGTAAAACACGCTACACAGTAACAACGGATAAACACTTCTCATATTCTAAAACACAAAATACTTTTTGCAACATAGTTGCAATTTTGCTAAATGAGCTCGTGTCGACACCTGGTTGCTCCCAAGGAAGCCTGCAAAAGTGGATTTTAAAATTTTAGATGTGCTCTTTTGTTACATGATTCACAAACGAGTACAATTAATAGCTTTGGAGTTATAGGAATTAAAACCCAATGAATCTTTTGTAATAACGTTGTATCTATCATCACACCTGTTTGGATCTTAGTTCTCTAATGTAATGGGTTACAAATCATATGGTAGATGCCCGCACATATCAGATACATGTTTTTTTTGCTCCACCTGGTCAAAAATCAATAAATTTAATGGCAATTTTTCTTTGTTTTGTAGATTTTAATATTTTCTATGAAATTGGAATATGATTTGTAAATAGGCAAACCAATAATTTTTCTGTTGTGTGTTTAAATTATGGAAATGTCAATCTAAATTATATTCATTATTTATAATATATTACATATTGTATGGAACCTAAAATAATATATTATGGTATTTTTTAATTCCATCGGGCTCCCATGTGTTCTTATTCAGTATTGGGGTTAGGTTGAACACGGGAACTAAATTATGTTTTTGCAAGTTTATATTTTATGTCTTAGCATCAAACCTTTCATTTAGTTTAGGTTGATAAGTTTTTTAATCTTATATTTTTTTTATATAGCTATTTTCATACCCATACCTAATAACGGTGTTTCCCTGTAACTAATTCATCCTCACTAACTTTCTCCACACTTCCCTATTATTGCATACTCCCTTCACTTCAACATCATCCACACACCGAGTCATACATGCTCTTTGATTCTTAAAACTCTTAATATTTCTCTTTTTCCCACATTTGTCTACATCATCACATTTAACTAAGTATTACATGGTCTACCCTTTCCTTTTCATCCATTCAATCTACCTTAATATATTAGCTTCGTCATTCGATCCACACTCATTCTCTCAAGATGTCCACACCAACATAAGACTATTCTTTTACATTGACCTATTGGATTCCCTTTCAAATCAGAACCATTTATTATGTCCAAACAAGTTTTTCCACGTACATTTCTTAGATATCTCCTTCTAACCCCATTCACCGTGATTTTGCGTTTCTCCTAACAAAGCCGCACTTCACATCTATAAAACAATGTAGGCATCAACACACTTTAACATAAATCCAACTACTCTTTGAGATGCAGTAACCCGTCTGTCAATTTCACCATTCATGGGTCCATTTTTTAAAAACATTCTTCACAGATACACAAAATCATTCACTTGTTCTAATAGTTTTCATTCAAACAAAGCTGATCATCATTGCCTTATTTGTCTTTATCAAAACACTTTAGTTTGGAGACATTTATACGAAGACCCACTCTGCCTGTCGCTACATTCAAACTATTTAATGCATTCTACAAGTCACTTTCACTTTCAGCCATTAATACTCCATCATCTGTATATAACAGAACTCTCACATCCACATTGTCTATTTGTACACCAACTGTGTCCTCACAAGCATCCCTCATACACTTGTCCATGAATACATTAAACAACCATGGAGACATAACACAATCTAGTCTTACTCTGTTCAATGTCGAACCATTGCTCAAAGCTCCATCCACTATAAAAAAACATTCTTCACAGATACACAAAATCATTCACTTGTTCTAATAGTTTTCATTCAAACAAAGCTGATCATCATTGCCTTATTTGTCTTTATCAAAACACTTTAGTTTGGAGACATTTATACGAAGACCCACTCTGCCTGTCGCTACATTCAAACTATTTAATGCATTCTACAAGTCACTTTCACTTTCAGCCATTAATACTCCATCATCTGTATATAACAGAACTCTCACATCCACATTGTCTATTTGTACACCAACTGTGTCCTCACAAGCATCCCTCATACACTTGTCCATGAATACATTAAACAACCATGGAGACATAACACAATCTAGTCTTACTCTGTTCAATGTCGAACCATTGCTCAAAGCTCCATCCACTATAGCTCACACTTTACTTCCATCAAACACCGCCATGATTGCATTTACTAACCATGTATCCACACCATACATACTCTCTAAGAACATTCCATAACATACTCCATTCACCTGATCGTACACTTTCTCCAGATCAACAAATGCACAATAAACTTTCTTCTTTACTACCATATATTTCTCAAACACTTGTTAATAACCTTGATATTAAATATACTAACTAAAAGAATCTCTTGAGTTCTTTAGATTTTGTTACATATGGAAGAAGGTATAGAAGGGAACTAACAAAATAAGAAAAACACAAGGAGAGTGGACAGGAACAATCAATTTTATTCTTGTCCAGTGTCAGCAATGTCAAGTGTGAATTCTGTTCTTTTTTTAATTCTAAGAGTCACATGTGTTCGTTCCCCTTTTATATAGTTCTATAAATATTTCCGCTACCTTCTTCCAAAGAAAATTTACCTCAAAAAGTGTGAAGAGATTGAGTAATGTATATGGTTTGACAATATTAGGTGGGCCAGTATTATCCTGTATTATTCCAAACCTGTTGACGGGTGGCGACGCTTGTTTTGTTTCTTTCTCAGTTAAGCATGAGCGTGTCATCATACGAGACTTCATCTTCTTTGCTCCTTGGACAATACGTTTAATCACTTTCCGAGTGTGTCGCTGTTGATTTCTTTCAACAGGTTTTAGTTTTTTAGAAAGTGGTTGGTCATCATCTGAAGAAAAGTCCGACAGAGTACACACATTGTTCTTGTTAGTTTTTGCTAGAACAAAAATATTTACCCACAATTTAAAATATTGTATTATTTGATATTTGTACCTTAGTTTACCCTGAAAAGGAGAAATCCCACCTTTCATAGTTTCACTATGGTGTAGCTTTATAATAGGACCATAGCGTGTGTATTCAATCAAGGTAAGACTGCTAACTTTCAGAGTAAACAGAGTGTAGAGACAAAAAACTGTTTCTATATTTAGTTACCTATCAGGTAGGATAAAAGATGGTCAGTCAAGTTCCAAACTAATTAAACATCTGAATGTTAATTAAATACTTAATATGAATCAAAGGATACCCTGGCCACATTTGAGGGGCAAGGATATCATGCTCGGCATGGTGAATGGTGAAAGAGGAACTAGTAGACCATGGATATGTTGGCTGGATGTCACCAAGAATAAGGCTGAGATAAAAGAAGCTACGAGGAACGGAAGGGAATGGAGGGAAATTATCCATAAAATAAATGATTGTTGTACTCATGAATGTATTGTTGCAGTTTAGCTTCGGAGGGTGATGAGTAAACCTCGGACTTTAGGTAAAAACCTTTTCTGTTCGTGAATAGATAGCTGTACAGGAAGTTGTACTTATTCATTTCATGGATATTTAAGCATAAGTTTATTGATTTTATAGTGCCTAAAATTGCCTCTATTTTGGCATTAGGGCCTATTTTACAATGATGCCCTAAAACGCTTGTTTTGTAAAAAATATTTTATGAAATTAGTCTATTTTCAGAACTGGTGACAATTATTTTTCCAAGGCCAAGGGATCCCTGCCTAGCTCCAATATTTCCAGGAATCTTAATTCCATTGAACATTGCATGGCACTCTACACTCTACTCTTGACAACTGCCAGTCAGTAACGACATATCGTTTCACAAGAATGTGTCGAAATTAATCTTCTCTAACCTTCACAGACAAGCTCATCGTTTTTCTGGGCTCAGTGTGAAGGATTCATTTGGTGACAAGTTATGGTACAACTGCTAGGCCGAAAATAAAAACTTCTAAAGACACATTGATTCTTCAGTGGCTTGAGAAATTCTCCCATTTAACTAACTACAGATGGGAAGATTATTTTTTGTCAAGCTTGCAACAAAGAGGTAAGTGCATTTGAAGGCTGTTTAGTTTAGAAAATTATTTTTATGGGTACGGGTTGTGCTGTATAATTGTTGTATATTTTACTCTTTAGTTAGGCATAGTGAGCTTAAATCAAAAATAGGAAAATAAACTGTATCACTGTAAATAGTGAGATATTCTATTTTTTTTATGTTATTCACTCGAGAATTATAATTGGTTTTTATATATAGACCGCCTCTGTGGTCTAGTGGTGAGAGTTTCTGGGTTTGATCCCCAGCGCTTCTAGAATTTACCTGAGAAGTAGTGGGTCTGAAACGGGGTCACACTCAGACTAGTGAGGACAATTAATGAGGAGCTACTTGAATGAAAAGAGTAGCTGCCCCAGTCTAGAAAACAGAGATTAAACGACCATAAGGGTTTATTGTTCTGTCCATATGACAACCTCTATTGGCGGAAGTTGGCACTATTATCGCCAACTGACGGTGGTCGCTTGGTCGGCATAGCTTAATTGAGGGCTGAAGCCTTGGAGTGTATGTATGTATAAAAACTTCATGTATATATAAAAAAATAAGGGAAAAAATATAAATTCTTATTATTTTCGGAGTAGCCTACTAAGTATTGTATTGAAGACAAAAGTCTGATATTTTTGTCTACGCTGATAATACTATTAATTCTCTTATGTATAACTCTAATGAGAAGTCTGAGGGAAGAATCTGTTCAGTTAAACTTTTTTTCTCTTTACTCTGCAAAATCCCACTTATCTCAACATGTTCAAGAGACTCTAAATAAAGCAAAAATGGAGCGCAAGTCAAAAATGAAGCAAACATTTTTGATGCAGACTTTCAAGGCTTCTACTAAGAAAAATGAATTTAGTGCAGATTTATGTTGCCCCATTGTGGCAGCAAACATACAATTCAATACACTAGCAAATCCAAGTTTCAAAACTTTCTTAGAAAAATACTGCCATCGGTCAATTCCTTCAGAATCAACTCTTCGGAAGAACTATGTGCAACTTACGTATGAAGACACAATCTCCAGGATACAAAAGAACCTAGGAGATTCACATTTGTGGATTTCTGTTGACAAAACAACTGACAGTCTTGGTCAGTACATAGCAAATCTAGTTGTTGGAAAACTGGACCCTGATGTGCCATCTAGAGCTTATTTGATCTGCACTAAATAGTTGAACAAAACCAACCAAGAAAAAGTGGCTCACTTCGTCAATAGTGGACTAGAGGCTCTCAATCCTGACGAAGATAAAGTTCTGCTTCCTACATGGCTCCAGCAATAAGGTGTTCTACCCCTCTTGTCCATGGCCAGATCCGACTGGAGTTTCCCAAGGTTCTAACAAGAGTACAGGCTTTTCAAGGGAACCTTTCAAATGTTCCTCTGCCCCCCGAACCTGTGGCTGAAGGCTGATAAGTATTATAGTGACCATTTCCTGGAGGTCAAAGAAGTTGTGACCAGTCTGGAGTAGGACGCTGTCTATGTAACTAAAGCTAGAAAGTTTTTAATGACCAGTCAATTCACCACGATTTAGTGTACATAAGGTCCTTACAGGAATTATTACTGCCCTGGAAAGTACAGGGAAGCCTATATATGAACAAACAGAGCTTCTATATAAAGTAAAGCAAAAAATAACTGAAGCACCTGGAGAAGCTGGGGAGAAAGTCAAAACAAAATTAGACAAAGTACTTGAGAAGAACACAGGACTGGAGAGTCTTTGTGGTGTGGCTGACACTTTGTCTGGAAGTCATGTCAAATTGAATGTGAAATCCCAAATAATCTTTTACCCCTGTTGAAATACTCTACCCTCACATCAGTGGATGTAGAACGTTCTTTTTCTGGATATAAATTAATATTAAGTGACAAACGCCATAGCTTTACAGTGGAAAACTTAGAAAAGGTGTTAATAATTTACTGCTAGGCCAACCATGGCAAATTTATTGTAAATATTTGAAATTTGTGTGTGTTTTTAAAAAATTAATTAAAGATGGAATAAAAGCATATGTTAACTAAAAGCAGTTTTATCTTTAAATTTTTAGTGTTTTCTGAGTTTTGTATGACCTATTTTTGGTTTCATAAGGCCTACATTAATTCACTCCAAGAGCCTATTTTAGGCACTTAAAACTGAACTTTATAAGGCCTAGTGATGAGTTACTGCCAAAGGATCTCCGCAAAGACCCAGTTGATGGAAGTGGTTGGTCGTTTGTAAGTGGTGGTGGAATGGATGAGAGTTTGAACGTTCCTGGCGTAGTCAGGTCGTGGGCACAGGGAGCCGATTTGAGAAGGAGGAAAGGGGGAGTTTTCTCGAGACTAGGGATGAGCATCGATAGCCGATGTTTGATGTTTTTGACATCGATGGTAAGTGATCGATGTTTTTCATACATCAATATTTTTGGGATTCTCATCACACAATCTGTTTTGTTTGAATTTTAATATTTTAAATTAAATAAATATATTTCTTAATATTGAATAAACATAACAATACTCATTTGAGGTTAAACTTCAGAACAGTACTCAGTTACACTTAGTAGTGATTTGAGCTGAGCAGTAAGCTTGAGGTTTTCACTTGTCACTTCACTACTGTTAACTGATTGTGTGTTCTAACTCACCGTCAACTCCAACTCACTTACATTACTGGTGTGTTACTGTGGTAATCAGTGTCTGTTGTCTTTTAGAGTTTTTATTGCAATAATATTTGTATTTTGTGACGTGTGTTAAATAAAGAATTGTGTTCAGTATATGTAGTCTCTAGTTTATTGAAAAGAGAGTTATAGTAAAAGTAAAATGCAGCTTAAAAGTATTTTCTGGCCACATTTTATAAGAAACACAGATCAACCGGGACATGTCGTCACCATGGAAATATAATAAAAACAAAAGGTAATACCTCTAATTTAAAATGTCACCTTCAGAGTAAATATTCAATATTTGACATTTGAGAAGTGATAAAATAAAGAAAACAACACCAATGATGATTCTAATAGGCCTAATTAGCCGAAAGATAGTAATAAGAAATAAATCCCTTCAACACCAGCTGCTTCCTCGCCACATCTTGATCCTCCGTTTTTATCTGTAGCAGCACCATCAACTAGCTCTCCTATAGGCGTTCCAGAACACAAAGTTCCTCAACATCTACTTCTATAATTGAGGCAAAACCAAAAGATGTAAAAATATACCAAGTGACAATATCAAATGCTTTTTAAAAAGATAGAATAGTTTAAACAAGGTGGTGGATTAAACCAAAAAATTACACAGGCTATCATATATATAGTCAGCCTTGCTCTATTGTTGAGCATATGGGTTTCAATTAACTCATGAAAACCCTGGCACCTCATTACAGTGGCCAGCATTATGTGATTGGAAGTTTGGCAATTCCAATAGCAAATATTACCAAAGGAAAACTGGACAGCCTGAATCCTAAAATGTCGAAAAAGCATTCCACAAAGTATTGGGTCAGTTTAATAGAAGATTCAGTGATATCAAGCAAGTTCACCTTCTAGCAGTTGCTACAATCTTAGATCCTCGCTTCTAAAAAGCGTATTTTCAAAACACCGTGGCCTACTCTAAACATATAAATTTCAGTGATATCACAATCAACAAAATGGCTAAAGAGGTCTCTGAAAATAAAGTAAAAACTGATTCTTCATCTTCATCTTCAGACTATGAGCCCGACCAAAAAAAGCTAAAGGGGTTGTACCATAAAACAGTGCAAAAAAAATGGAGAAGAGACAAATGTGACCAAAGCCAAACTGAGTTTAGTTTCTAAAAATACACCCAGAGTTCTCATTGTATTTTGGTAAGCAAGTTTTAATTCCTTTCTTTATTTTACGTTTTCTGATACATTTAAATATGTATTATACTTTTAACAAAATATTAACATTTCAAACAGTTGTCATTGCTTAGTTGCCATAAAAATCATGTCAATTAATGTAGAATATTCTCCAGATTGAAATAATATTATAAAGATTATTGTTTCATCTTCAATAAGAATAGAAAAAAATGAATAAAGTTATGAGGAGTTAAGTAGCGCTACATTTGTAAAAAAAAAGAATCAAAGTATTTCTGTAAATAAATTTAGCCTAGAATTCTTGAGTGGTGCCCCTTTATTCCATAATCTCCCATTACAAGAAACATATTGTTTTGAATCTATTAATATACAATAGTAGTTTTATATAGTTTGAAAAATATTTTACATAATTTCTAAAAATGACTATACACAGAGTGCATAAACACTCAACAGAGAGTTTCATTATTGATTCTTCACTGATTACCTAATATTTTTGCGTAAATTATCATCAATTGTTTGAATTTGCAGGTGCCTGAGCAGAAAAAATTCAGCAAATTCCACTCTTGTTCTTGAAAGAAATGGCCCACACCTACCCACTACTCTCTGAAATGGCCAAAACCTATTTAGTTACAATGGATACATCTGTGTCATCGGAACAGTTGTTCTCAAAAGTCAGGGAAACTGTAATCAAGGCCCATAATAGATTAGAGGGTAAAATGATATCTAAGGTTGTGTTCCTCCATTCCATGGATGATTCCCTTTGGAACTGGGAATAAATTGTTTTAAATCAAATGTAATGTAACATAGCTTAAGATCGATTCTCAGGACATGTAGTTGACTGTGCAGGGGGTGGAGATAGGGGTAGGTTGGGGGGAAATTTGTTTTCTTGTTCCTCCCTCATTGAGTCCGTCTACCTGACAGTCTTTCTGCCGCTTCTTGAGGTTGGCGCTATCTATGTGCTACTCCCCCAACTATTAGCCCAAGAGGGTGGGTTCCGGTGGTATTTCAAGTTGAGACGGTCACTTACTTGGTTTGTTTGAGTTTCCCGTAACAGGATAAAAAAGAAATTTAATACAAATAAAATCTATAAGGAAAACCTATTTTCACATGGAAGAGGCAAAATGAAGGATAAACACAATATTGCTAGAACATTTTTGTTTGTTCCAGTCAACAAACAATAAAATAACCAGCGAAAGCAAGGAAAGTGGACTGTATACAATAGTAAATTACCTTGTCCAATTTGAGTTTCGCCGGCAATGGAGGCCTACTTTGTGAGTTGCTGGGTTAGAGTAGGAAGGAATAGGGGACAAGGGGTTAATTCAACTGCATCTCTCAAACTCATGTTGTGGTTTCTTGATAAAAGAGGCCACTTTAGGGCCTGTAACACCGACAACGAATTGTACAGTAATTAGTGCAGCCATTAGGGCAGACACCTTATGTGTACTGAATACTGCACTCAACTGAACTATACACCCTCCAAAGACAAAAAAAAAACCCTTTCTTTCCCCTCCCCTTCAACTCTCAAAAATGGAGGTAAGCCCTCAAAAATTATGGGAATGTCCAAAGAACAAACATCAATACAAAACAATATAAATAATTAACTATATCATCAGAAACTAAGTTAATCAAATTATTAAACAAAAGCTACTTTACTATATTAAATATATACAGTTCATAGACTGAACGATTTTAAAATGAAACAGAAATTACTAATTACACTATTCTATATACCTCCATCCGTGTAAAATAGAATACATTAAGGGTTATAGCTTGAAAAAAACACAGCTAAAAATGCCCTAAGTGAACTCAATTAGGGATAGAGCCCCAACCTCTGGAGGACCCACTCATTGCCCCAACCCTGGCCTCTTTGGTTAAGAGCAAACATGCTTGCTCTAATGTACAATATACTATTTACATAGCATTACAGCTGTTAAATGTGTTTACCGTATCATACAAACCTTTTGCCTCCTTTGACAGTGGTTTATTAGGCTGAGAATGTTCAGTCTTGTTCAAAGCCCGTTCAATTTTAGATGGCAGTGACCCTCCACTACGAAGACCACTGCGGCCACTCGAGTTAGCTGATGATGAAACACTGTGTCGCTTCTTATAGTTAATGACTTTACCTCTTGTTTTAGTTCTAAATTAAACATAAATATTTAAAACTAATTCAAACATACTTTTATACAATAAGTCAATTTTATAACAAAACAAACTTATTTCAATCAAAATGCTAAGGCCCTACAAACAATGGCGACTTGTAAGCAGAGGGCCAAACAAGAAGACCAAATTGGGGGAACCCAGAGCATCGCTTATGTTTTTGTAGTTTCTGACAACTTCCTGGCTGCGGAGATCATGTGCAAAGGCACTTGATATATTACTAACTATTGCTGATGATCTGGTCGACAGAGTGTATAGGGCCTAATACTGGCAAGAATTAGAAACTAAGTTTTAAAATAGAACACACATAGAAAAATGATTGATGTCACCATCTCTGGAAAAGAGATGGACGAGTTTGTGGTATATTCACCTTACTGTTGTCAATATCTAGACCAGTATACAAAGTTTGGATTTAGTCATCATTACCGCTAACTGGAGTTTTGATCATAAAGGTTTTAGCATCATGCTGTGGATCAATGTCTGTTGCTATAAAGTCTTGAACATGAGAAAGGAGAAACTTACCCCACCTCCCATCTTTAAAAATAAAGCAGACTAGTCCCAAAGCACAGTTAAATAATTTAAAAAATTACTTTTAAAGGCGATTTCTTTCATCTAGTGGTCAATTTATCTTTAATGTGATTAATATCAGAGCTATGACAATAACTATTATCAAAGCTGACAAGTCAAGAAATGTATTTGAATTGAATATAGAAAATTTCAAGATTCGATATGGCTTGGAATATTTTGAAACTTCGTCGACCTATTGTCTAGGTTTTAAAGATCCCAGATAAACTTCAGTTGGAATCTTAATTTATGTTGGTACTATAACATTAATATAAATCCAAATCATGTGTCTGGGCATAAAACGCTATTGTTTATCTGGGTTAAGTTAGGTTAGGTTACTATTGAAACAGTGACCATATATTCGTTGTTCGAGTGTTCCAGTAATGAGACCAATATATTATTTAATACACGGGTTACGCTGTTATTGTTAAGTTGTGAAAAAGAGACAAGTAACTTTTAAATCCTACAGCAATCATATTGGACCTTGAAACCACAACATTTAAACTCAAATCTTAGTTTACTTTGTGTTCAACTGTCCTTATTTTGTGATGATCATAGTTGTTTGCGGCTCTGCCAAGGTGCAGGATCTGTTATGTTACTTAACTACAAATATTCATATTGTAACTAAATTTTGGGGGAAAGAAGATGTGAGACAAAAGAAAGAACAAATGAATGTTGTGAAGAGTGAAAACGCACATTCTTATGTGTGGTTGTGGGACACACAAAGTAAAAAATATGAATGCAAAGAAAGTAGTAAAGAAAGATAAAGATCAAATCTGATTAAAGGAAGAATAAAGAATGGAGAATGATGTTCTAGAAGTGGATAAAGGAACGAAACAAGGAGTGCAAGGAAATACCTTTGGCACGTGGTGAGATGATCTGTGATACAAACAGTAGGAAAGAGCGATGGAGGGAGTGTTTTGAGCAAATTGTATGGAGAAAAGGTAGAGAAAGTAACGGAAAATGTCATTATGGATGAAAGAATGGGAAATCTGCGGCTGTAAATGGGATCATAAATGAAATGCTTGAATGTACTACTCGCCAGGTTGTGTGTGCTGAGATTTAAAACGATCATTAATGACTGGAAGAATTATAAGGCAATTAGTTTGTTGTTTGTTCAAGGCAAAGTTTTTGGGAGAGCTATAATTGTGAGGGTCCATGAAAAAACTGTAGAAAAGAGTTGATGTGTACAATGTGGTTTCATGCCAGGTAGAGGTTGCATGGACCAGATATTTGCATTGCAACAAGTGTTTGAGAAATGTATGTCAGTAAGGAAGAAAGTTTATATTGACCTGGAGAAAGTGTACTATCAGGTGAATAAGAGTATGTTATGGAATGTTCTTAGAGAGTATGTATGGTGTGGATACATGGTTAGTAAATGCAATCATGGCGGTGTTTGATGGAAGTAAAGTGTGAGCTATAGTGGATGGAGCTTTGAGCAATGGTTCGACATTGAACAGAGTAAGACTAGATTGTGTTATGTCTCCATGGTTGTTTAATGTATCCATGGACAAGTGTATGAGGGATGCTTATAAGAACACAGTTGGTGTACAAATAGACAATGTGGATGTGAGAGTTCTATTATACTATTGCAAAGAATGAGGTAGTATCGTAAGAGGCGAATATGGCAGTATTTAAAAGTGTGTTGCCACCAGCATTGTTTTATGGAAGTGGCGTGTGGATTTGTCAGGGGAAGAACAAGGTGAATGCGGTTGGAATGAGATATCTAAAAAATGTATGTGGAAAAATTTGTATGGACAAAGTCAGTAATGAATGGGTGCTGAAAGAGTGCGGTTTGAAATTCAATGTGAAAGAAGCACTTTATGTTGGTTTGAGCATGTAGAGGATGAGTAATGCTTGAGTGACGAAGCAAATATATGAAGGTAGAGTGTGTGAATCACAAGGAAGGGGTTGGCCTTGTAAGACGTGGTTAAATTTTGTTGATGAATGTGTGAAAAAGAGATAAATTAATAGTTGTAGAATAAAATAGCAGGCATGACTCGGTGTATGGATGTTGTTGAAGTGAAGGAAGTATGCAAGGATAGGGAAGTGTGGAGAAAGTTAGCGAGGATGGATAAGTATAGAGTTGTTGTTTTTTTGAGTTAGATGCACAATTTCTTGCCTACCTTGTAAGGGAACAGCGTGATTAGGTATGTTTGTATCTATATTAAAGAGGATAGGAACTTGTATTATGGATTTGGAAATTTAGCAACAGTTATTTCACACAAACTGAATATTACAAAAATATTTTGACATTCACTCAACACAAATTAATATTTTTGAAGCATCAAACAAATTTTGGAGTATATTTTTTAAATTGCTTACCTTGCATTGATTAAATATTTTCCAGATTTAACCGTCTTTCGTATCTCCACTTTTTTTATGCTTCTATTGATCAGCTGCCTAGAGGTTTGAAGAACAGGTCTTGTGTTTCTGCTCTTATTGACTTGTTGCTGACGAACTGATGACCGTGTTCGAATCATGTTCTTGCCTTTAACTGGATAAACAAACAAACAAACAAACAAACAAAATTCAGAACAACTTACCCTGTCAGTTTTCCCCATGGTGAAGCTCATGAGATAGATTGGATTGTCAAGGTTAAAGGTAACACTTTTACCTTTCAGGGTGAACAAAGTGTTCGCATCGTGTCAAATTTCATCTCATTTTGCACCAAATAGGTTTATAATTCATCACATAACTAATACTAAAACCAGTATTTTATCAAAGGAGGTTGACATTGTATGAAGGTTTAAAACATGACCACTTAAAAATTTAGTTTAAGTTAAGGCTAGAGGTCTTCGAGCTCAAGTTTCTTCATTTGAGTTGAGCTCAAGGTTAAAGAAAACATAGATATATTATTATTTTTTTAAAAACATGTGTCTCTAAATTATAGACAAAATGAAATGTATCTTTAATTAGAGAGGGTGTTAAGGCAATGTTTAATGGGGTAGCTTAAGGCACCTTTCTGAACAAGCTTGCTGAGATTGGTCCTCTGCTTGGCCAGACGTTGTTCCTGATATTTCTTCTTGAGTGCCTGAACAGCAATATGAGCTTTCCTTCCTGTCTCCACATTTGATCTAGCATTTCTACGAAGGCTAGAGGAACACTGTTAACAAGAAAGGTTTATAATAAACTAAATACGGAGCATTAAAACATGTGCTATAGGCCTACATAAATGTACATGTACATTAAATTAATACCAACCCCTATCACTTTGTTTCCCACATAAGAAATATTACTTCTGTTTCTCTTATGATACTCCTATCAGACGACTAAACAAGACACTATTTCCCTCTGTCTAGCTGTCCTCGCACTAAACTAGCCCACAACTACTTCTCATTACACCTCCTTGTAACAGTACTGAGACATTAGGACTCTAGTGATGGTGGAGCGAGGTCTATTGTTCACACAACCACTAGTTACTGTCTATTATCATATTACAATTACAAATATTTATTACCAATCCTTTAATAAATTACTTATATCTTTGATATATTGAAAAAAAAGGGCAAACAACACCTTATATAAATGTAAATCAAATATAAAATAGTTTAAGCCACACAGATTCAATGCAAGTTTAGGACCTATCATGTGATTTGAAGTGGAGCACTCACCACATTGGTGTCGGAGCGAACCGGTCTAACATTGCTACACTCTCCCTGCTGCAAGGATTGATGATCTTCATCAGGGCTTTCCTGAACTGGGACAGCAACATTGAAGAACTCCAGAGACGGGGGTAGTAGTTGTTTACCTTTACATCGCAACAGACAATTTTATTAAAATAAGATCACAGTTAACTTCTTCACACTACAATTAAATCTCCCTTAACTGACAACAATGAATAGTGAATTATTCTGGATAATGAACAGTTTAAATTTCCCCAGCAAACTAACATAGGCTCTTACAATAATGGACACAGACACAAATTGAAACTTGACTGTAGGAATGTCATGAATGACACTGTCTGATGCTTAATGTGAGCAGTAAAGTAGTAAAGAAAGAATAGGGTAGTTCAAGGTCAAACCTCCCTCCCTTTCCGAACCTTCGATAGGGGTTGTTCCTTTAGTTTAATCTGTGCTCGTGCTCCTTACTAAATTGTTCTGCTCAAATGTTTAATCACAAGTGTGGGGTTTTATGCTAATTTTAAGTAGCCCAAGCCATGATCAGAGTTATAAGCAATTTATCTTCTAAATTTTGACTAACTAACTTTATTTTTAGGCTATTAACTTTTCAATCTAGTAATTTTCATTCTTATGAAGTCAATGTTAAAATAATACTTCAATTCATAGTTCTTACTGTTTTATTTTTATTATTTTGTTTCTAACCTGAATTATGAGTCTAATTAGAGATCCAAATGTGGTTTTCCTAAGTAAAGGGGAGGTTTTGGGCGAGACTGTCAATTAATCAAAGTTGAGAGGGAACTGGAAGGATGACCATGGGGGAGGGAGGGGCGTAAGTTTACCAGATATACTTCTCTGGCGATACTGGACTTGCTACATTTCTAAGTTTGTGATACAAGCGTTAAGTACAATACATAGTTTACAGGTGGTGGTTTTTCTAACAATTTACAATAACACCACTGTAGTTAAATTTTGTGATTACCTACCTCTACCATGTTAATAGGGATTATAATTTGCAAAGCCATTACCTATTATACAGAACATGCTCAAAGGAAAATTATAACATCTATGGACATAGCGTACACTATCTAAAGTCAAGGTTGCACTCTTTACAGTTTATGGCACTCATCCCTCAAGTGATGTAGTTTGTGACACTGTGACTGTTTCAAATTATATCTCAAGTGAATGTATTTTATATTGATTATAAGATAATTTTATTCAAAATAATATGATACATTATGTATAAGTTGTGGAAGCCCTGCCTAATCAACGAATGTATGGGAATGAAGAACAAAGTTTGTGCTTAATTACACGTCTCATTTCACAGATAGCACCAGACTTAGGTAGGCAATACAGCTCAAACAAGACTTATCATCATGAAATGGTTCTTTGTATTCTACTGTAGGAAAGTTTACCTGCGTGGTCTTGGGATAAATTACTCACCTTACAATGTCAAATTCAAGGGTTCAAATTCAGTTAAGACAGACAAAAAGCAATAAAAATCAGTAACACAAGCTTCCTTTAAAGAGAGAAGTAAAATCGTCAGTCCAATGTCGATTGACGTATGTAAAATATTCCTGAAAGTCATGATGTGGAATACCTTTTCGGCAAAAATTCTAAGCTTTTTCTTACTTACTTACGTACATCCTTATATTTTCCACAGCCGGCATGTCGTAGCTTCATATGCCTTATAATCTAAATTAAGACTAGTCCAGGCACAATATCCAGTCTCTGGCTGTTAATTTATCAATATAAAAGAGTAAGCCCATATTTTCATCAATAATACATTTTTTGTCCATGCTGGGAATCAAACCCGGGACCCTTAGCTAATTCTTAATCCCTTATATAAATTCAATTTTAAGGCAACAGGAAAGTACATGCACTTTCTCCCAAACTTAGTGAGCGGCGGCAGGGCTGAGTGAGTGGTTGTTTCGAAGAGGTGAAGAAGCACATCAAACCAACCTTGGAGGAAGCAAACACTCAATCCAAATTAAGAAAACGGTGGAATTATTTCACCGTCTTTTTAAAAATACAAGATTGAAAAATAATTATTTCAAATTTAAATAACTACCTATCAAACTTATAATAATGTCACTGATCATGAAACTGTACCTCAATATGTTTGATGGTAATCTTGTATCTTATGTCCTTGTCAATTGCCCGTATATGTCTGGTTAAAAACACTCTTTTCACATAGCATATAAAGGCTTAGCTTCTATCATGTTGTATTCATCATTATGAAATAATGGCTTATCTATCTATCAATCAATCATTGAAAAGGCTATTTTTCAATCACTAAGGTTTTTTTTTCTCCTTCAAACCAAACGTGTGTTAAAAAGCAACAACAAACAATCAAATATGTACTTACCTCTGAAACAGAGAAATGTGAGAAAGTCCTCAGTCCTGGGTCGTTGTGAAGGAATGAGTTCAGGTGACAAAACAGGTGCAGCATTCTTTACTCGGTCCTTGTCCTTGATAGGAGTTATCACAGGACTGCTAATGTTGGAAGAGCCCTGCGCAAACTTTCTCTGTGCATGAACTTTGGTCCTGAATCACAAACATCACAATAACTCACATCACACTGTACAAGTGATGAAAAAAGAAACAGCCGAGGGTAAGATTACAAGGTAAAAACCACACTTCATAGTGAGTCTTCCAGATCAAGAAAATAATGCTAAATAGCATTTTACTATTGTAAAGTATTAGTGTTATTTTATATCTAAAGTAAAAATTATGGCTGCAGATTACATCACTAGACATACAAATACGTGAAATAAAGTCTTTTAACTTTTATGTGTGTCAGATTAAGAGCCTTTTTATGAAAATTGGATTGTATATTTGCCGCTGACAAAAAATAGCTTAAACAATTAAAAAAAACTTGTGTGTAAAACTGTTGGATAGGGGGTTTCCCAAAACAAGCCGCAGTTGAATATATTTTATTGTTTAGTGAAACTACTGTACACAGTTTGGTTTTTTAAGTTGGCACCATGAAACATCTTTAAAAAAAAGCCTCAAGAAAAAATGTTTTATACAAAGTTGCTTGGTTTTGAGACACCGACAAAATGACATAATTTATTTTTATTTAGTGGGTGTCTTCACGGTCATCTCAAGGTTAACTATTGTTTTTAAAATGGGACCCAGTATTTTTATTGTAGAGTTGTATTTTACGGAGGGAGGGGGGGGGGGACACTTTTGCCTGAAACACTTTTATGACAGAGGTCCATTTTTTATTATATTTAATGAAGTAAAGAAATATGTATGATGTTTTTGGAACTGTTTTTATTCCATTTTATTGCCTACTATAATTTTTAGAGTGTAAACAAATACAAGCAAAATGGTCTCACACACAAAAGACAAACCTTTGTTCATAAAGGCCGAAATGCCTCCTTATAATGGGTTGAAATGAGGAGGGGTTGGTTCTCCAGGGGTTTCCTGCTATTTGCACCCCCTTTGTTTTGAGATAAAAAGTTTGTTCTCATTTACATTAAAACTGTTTTCACTTCAAATAAAGTTTTTATTGTGTAACCTTATGTTGTAAACCTTGCTTTGGTTCCCTGCTCTTTGAAATCTATGTTATAGTTGTTTATTAATCTTTTAGCTTCAGAATGAGAAATTGTTTTGCGTAGGCCTATTCCTGTTATCTTAGGCGGATAATATAGGTTATAGGATACATACAAAGAACAACCCCTTGCAATTTCCTTGGTTTGAGATTATTGGTTGATGAGAGATTTACTGATACAAAGAACGACCGCTTGATATTTCCATGTTTTGTGATTACAGATTTCCGATATTTTAAAATTATTACTCACTTCGAAGGCCACATGGTCTAACTCCAAGGTGTCACTCTCGCAGACTGGCTCTCGGTGACAGGGAGATTGGAGTTCGATCCCGGTCGGGTACACCAAGGGTGGTTTTATACTAAATGGTTTTACACTCGCCCCCCACATGAATATGGGTGCACTTTCTCTAAATTTAACTTTACCCATTCCAGACACATTGGCGTAATTAGTACAAAGGCGTACAAGTAGTAAGACGCGATACTTAAATAAACAAAAAAAAGCATAACTTATGCATTTAGAATATATTCGGACTGGCCCTCTCCTGGTAGATTTTTAAAATTTTATGTCTCTAGAAACTATTTGGAGTGGTTCCTCCCAGTCACATGTTGTAAAATTAAATGCCTTTAGAAGTTATTTGGAGTTTTATGCAAGTCTATCTTTCAACTTTAAATTCGAGAATATCAAAAGATGTGAAATAAATATATAAGGGAAACTTATTCCATGAGGGGCAATAGCCCCCTACACGTCACACCCTGGTTCTGTTGCCATTATTTTTGGGTGGTTCTACCACAAACTTCTGAAAGTATACTCTTTAAAAGCTATTTAGAGAAGTTTCCCTCTGAATTATTTCAAAATTTTGTGCTGCTAGAAGCTTTTTTGGAGTAGTATTACTTCAGGAAATTCTTGAGATTTGAATGCCTTTAGAAGCTATTTTAAGTTTTTTTCACCTGGAAATATTTTGCGTCTCACCAATGACCACATTCTACATGGAATGTTTGCTTCCAAAGCTTGTTCACCATAAGCACCCAAGACAACTTCCTATTAGAGTGAAAATAGTTTTAAAAAATATTTTCTTTTGTGTCAGTTTGATTGTTTGTTTTTTCTTAGTTATGTGATCAGTCACTTATAAATTTAAAAAAAAACTTAACTTGAAACCCCCAATTTATACCAATATAAAAAAATAATAATTTTGAGGTGCCCAAGCCACTATTACAGTACTAGTCTACTCAAACATTTTAACAAATTATGATTTGAATAATGTTAAGTGCTCATAAAATAGCTTAAAATATTTTAATGTCCTTCAATGACTTTAAAATACCCAAGATAAAATTATAATAAATAAGCTATACTTCTAACTGACACGCCTCTTTAACAAGAGTATTGCTATATAAACATTATCTTTTGAATCTTAATAACTACTTTTTAAGTGTAAACAATAAATATATTAAAATTATCATACTGTACACCAGGTAAAATGTGTTATTAGTACTTGGAAGTGTGGGTTCTCAAAGGCATGAAACAATAAAGATCCTCAAATGTTCACAAACTTTAATTTTGTAAATTATACTGAAAAACTTATTTTTATAGTAAAAACTTTTAAAATCCAAAAGTACAATATTGTTCCTATTTTATTAGCTAATAAATATAATTTCAAGATATTTTCATTATTTTGTTTTTCAAGTAACAGAAATTTTGAGTGACAAAAAGTTCTAAAATAAGGTGGGGGAGGGGGGGTGAAATGGGGAGTGTTCCAAAATACCAAAATCTGCAAATGGAGCTTTTTCCAATGTCACAGAAAGGCTGAAATTTGGCTGGCAGGTAGCATCTAATCCAGAAGTATGCAGTCTCAAAATGAGGAGGGTGTTCCAAAAAACCAAAATCTGCAAATGGAGTGCTATTTAATGTCATAGAGAGATAATATTTTGTATGCATGTTCCTCCTCTTAGAATAAATCTTAAATAGGCGGTTTGGATTGGAAATTCTCTAAGGTGACCCCAAATGAAAGGGACAGAAAAATGTGCATGCCCAGAATACCTAGGAATCTGAAATTCTGCAGGCAAGTAGCCCCTAACCCTAAAGGGGGGGCAGGATTTTTTTATTTAAGATGGTGGAGGACAGGGACATTTAATAAAAAATGATATATAAAAAATTGTTTTTCATGAAATATTCAATTGAGGAACAGCTTCACACTTTCATAGGAATTAATATTTAATCTACTATGTAGTATTTCATTTAAATACACTTCACTGACTTTAATTTAATCGATGAGCATACAAATGGCATCGATAAAGCCTAGCACACCGTGGGCGATGATTGCCAGATATCCAGTGACTCAGCAACATCGTCCGGACACAAGTCTCCACTGATGTTGCGCATCCACACCGACCAGATGCATCTCATCAGTCCCCATTCCTTTCGCGATGGATCCGCACATGGCTGCAGCTTTTATAATAATTAAATGTCGCCAAAAGCAAAAAAAAAAAGTGGAAAAGGGAGTTTTTAAGGCTCTTGGCTCATGCTTAAGCACATTTTGTGTCTGTTGAAGAAAAGTTTTAGCTCATCATCATCATCATCAACAGCCTGTGGCCAGGTCAGTTTAGTTAAATGCTTCCATCTTCCTCTTAGCTTCCACCATTCTTTCTCCTTTAATTTCTTCCATTCTTCTCCTCTCACTTGCACATTTTCTGTTATCTGCTCCTCCCATAACTTTTTTGTCCTCCCTTGCGGCCTTTTTCCTTCATACATCATTTTCAACATTTTCTATGTCATCCTCTCTTTTTCCATCCTCTTTACATGTCCATACCATCTCAGTCTTGCTTCCTCTACTATCTCATGTACTCCAACATCCTCATTACATGTCCATACCATCTCAGTCTTGCTTCCTCTACTATCTCATGTACTCCAACATCCTCATTACATGTCCATACCATCCCAGTCTTACTTCCTCTACTATCTCATGTACTCCAACATCCTCATTACATGCCCATACCATCCCAGTCTTACTTCCTCTACTATCTCATGTACTCCAACATCCTCATTACATGTCCATACCATCCCAGTCTTACTTCCTCTACTATCTCATGTACTCCAACATCCTCATTACATGTCCATACCATCTCAGTCTTGTTCCTCTACTATCTCATCCCCCTATAATTTGTACACCTCTTCCTCTCAGTTTTCTTGAAAGTAGTTATCATAACTCCATTTTTCCAGCCCTCTGTTACCTTGTTCTCCTTCCAAACCACTCTCAGCACCCTCCTGTATAACCATTGTATGTACCTACTTCACCTGTTGCCCTTATCATTTCCACAGCCAGTTCCTTCATACCAGGTGCTTTTCCTTGTTTCATTTTCTTTAATGCATCCTCCACCTCTTTCCATGTGAGACATCTTTCCTCCTCTTCTGCTATTTCTTCCTGCTCCTCTGTTTCACTCTCACTCCTTCTGAATACTTTATTCTTCCCCTTCACTATGTCGTTCCACCAGTGTTTCTCCTTCCACTTCCTATTATTACTTATCCTCCCACATACCTCCTCTACAGCTCCCAAGAAACTGTTCTTAAACCTTTCCCATTCTACCTCTACTCTTTGTTTCTCATCTTTGGGCATTAAGCTTCTTGCCTTTCTTTCCTCTTCAATTTTTATCCTCCACACCCTTATTTTTGTTTCTTGTTGTACTATCCTTCTCCTACTTTTCCATCCCTTTATGTCTGCCACCAACAACCTGTGGAGACTATCTATGGACAAACTTGGTATTACCTTCTAATCAGCAGCAAACCAGACTAGACAAGCTTGAAGTTCAGTCTGTATGCACAACGATGTGGGGGGAATATTGATTACAATTAGTACTGTACCTAAATATCAAACTTGGTAACAAGCTTGCATTTTTATGTCAATGTATTATGGAGATGGAGATGGAGATGCAAATTAGAACAAATAATAATTTCACAAAATAACATGATATAGTAAACAATTATTTAGAGTATTTTGTCTAGTTTTAAGATAATATTAATGAAATCAGTAGTATAAATTTAACCTTTTAGGGCTTTCTGACAGTGAATCATCCAAAGTGTTGCCCTCCTTACGCCGCTTCTTTGACTCACTGCGACTGACAACCATTTTTTTTCAGACTGATGTAACAGTTGATAAAGTCCGTGAACTTTATTTGCCAGGACAGTTACATCTGTAACAAGCACTGATATTTTGTGTGCAGCACATCAACATGTTTCTGTAACAGACAACATTAAAATACCCGATAACCAAAATTAAGTTATTTTCAAAGAAACAAAACAGGAGCCTTACAATAAATTGCTTAGGGCTTAAGAACTAGGACCACAATTTATAAATTACTCTTAGGTTCACCACTTAAGGTTCTTAAAGGTCCTAATTTTTCATAATTGAAGTTAATGGATAAATTTATCTTAAAAATGTTAAGGTTTGTGCTTAGAAAATAGCCTAGGTCCAGCTTGAATTTAAGAATTGAAAAACTAAAAAGAATGCCCTGAAATACTGGTCATTAAAACACTCTGTTTTTAAAGGTTTTTAGCCAGCACTGCTTCCTACAAATGGTACGTAAATAGTCACAGTAATGGGTCATTCATAAGCCATGTAGTGCTTTGTACAAATTATGTTTTAAACGCTCCCTCCTCTACTTCCCCTCTCAACACCATTACACTTAACTAGGATGATTTGTTGAGATTTTTGAATATTTTGTGCCAACACCTCCAATGATTTCTCCCCAGACATCTTGGAACAGTGAGTATTGGTCATCCTCTTGGTTCTTTAATCCAAAACACTGTTCTCAAGCAATGATACCAGCATCCAAAATGAAAGGTTGGGTATAACTAAGAACCTATAGGGTTATGTGTGAATTATATTTTGAAATAGGCTAATAAACCTCTTATCAAATAATGCAAGGTTTTTGTATCTGTAATATGACTCAGCCCTCAGGTAGGTGGCCCCCTTGAGCGAGAATTATAATCATTCCCTTGAGCACAAAGTGAAATATGTATTAGTGATTCATCCTAACCTAAGACCTGAAGTAAACAAATATTTCCATATGACTACGCCAAGGACCTACAATATTTTAAAGAGGTGTGAGCAGGTATAGTCAGGACCATAGCAAGGTAAGTCAATACAAATGTTTATATTTTTTAATACTCTGGTCACACTCGGCAAATAGATGGGACGCACTCAACACTCACACTGCCGAGATGAGCTTGCAAAGCTTCAAGTAGCATTTCTAAAGCAAATGAAGGGATTATTATAATAATTTTCTAATGTTATTTTAAAACAAGTTCAATACAAAACATAGGAGGGACTATTTAGTGACAGGATACCATTGAAATCCGTTCAGTAACAAATCAAAACATAGACTTACACGTGGCTTTGTTTACATCAGGTCTCAGCTTAGGATGAGTCATTAAGAGAATGTTTTACAAATAAGATGGCAATACTCAATTTCCTTTCTAAAACTCCTGTCTTTTTTTTCTAAAAAATTTGGGTTTGATAAAAAGAGCACAACACCCAAATGTTTATTGCCAAATAGAAAATTCTCACCTAATATGATTATAAATTTTAAAAATAAAATCAACTTTTTTATTTACTTAAGGCCCTGCGTTACCTTTTTATAACTTTAGTATTAGTATTTAATGTCAAAATATAAGTTAGCCTAAATATCCATCAAAAAATTATTGGTTCCCACCAAACTACTTGTTGTCTTGCATATGTCCTTAGTCGCAATTGGCTTAGGACCCATGGTCTACTCTGTTTTACCTCCCCATCCCTAAGTAGGAGTCAGTGTTTAAAAAACAAAGTATTTTCAATTAGCGATTTTAAGTTAATTTAGTTTTGATTCAACCATTCCACATAGAGTTAACTTATTATTTAATTCAAATAATCAATATTCTTGAATTTTGTTTATGCTTTATAGTAGCAAGAAAGTAGGCATGTCCACAGAAAGTTTAATTAAAAATGAGCTGTATTTTTATATTTCATTTTACAAAGTTTTCAATGACCCTAAATATAAATTAAACAAATCATAAGCAAACATTTCATGTAGGATTGTGGAGAAAAAGACATAACTCATCAATAGCCTTGGCTATAACAAAGACATCACACTCTTAATTCCACATAATGAAACAATAATACCATAAGTTAAACAAATATAAGTATATTATATATACAAACTTTTGTTGATTTAATTTAGAACTGAATACAAAAAATCATTAGCATGCAAGGCCTATTCCGGAATTATTTATATTAGCTGTACTCTAGCCCATTCTTTATGGAGTTCAATCACCCACTTTCAAACTTATGACATTAACTTACGTCGATATTCAAAATATTTTATAAATCAACATAAAACAAATGTGTTAATTACATCTGCATACAAACTATTATTATTTATATATAGTCAGTTTTATCAGTGAAACGCAATTGTAAATATTTATTATCTTATTTCACATGGAGACTTGAATATTTTTGTTATTGTTTTGTAATTTTAATATTATGTCAAAAGATAGCGTGAGTTTCCCTCTAGATGGCCAGCAACTATCTTTTAAATAAATTTCTAGCGCTAGTGAAGAACAGTATTTGCTGACAACTGAGTAGTGGCCAATAGCATGAACTACAATATATTGATGTTCAAATATTTGTCATATATTATTTAAAAAAATTAATTTAATAGATTATAATATTATAGATTAAATAACAAATATTGCTGTCATAATGATTAAATTAAAAATCATATAAGGTTATATAATACAATAATAAAATTAAATATATAAGCCACCAAGCTGGAAGCTGCTTTAATAATGAAATGTTGTCAGTGTAATTAAAAAAATAATAAAAAAATATTATTATTATATGAATGTGTTTATTGTAAATTAACTATAGTTTTGGACTGATGAAGTTATTCGTAATTGAAAGATTTATACATGATGGTAATAGATATAATATGCCATTAGAATATGAACGCAACCTGGTGCCACCATTACATGATTGAGAGTACAGGAAACGGAAATGAAAGAGAGCAAAGACAAACAAAACTCACAGCCTTCTGGATGACTACATAACACTCTCCCACGTGTAATTAACTTATCATCGGTTGCCAGCGCTGGCATAACAATAAGTCCTTGGTACCATTAATAGTCTTGATTTCAATCAAGTACAGTGATTGAGAAAGGAACACAATCAAAGTTCTGCATAATGCGAAACATAAACAAAGTCCAGGCATTGGGGTTTTATGACCTGACGTCCAGAGCGAGTTGTTACTGGGGCGGCCCCGGGCGATGAGCTTGGCGAGGCTGCCCGGGGGGCAGACACTTTCGTAGACGCTGCAGCAGGTCTCACAGGGGTGTGAGCTGGAGCCATCACGTTGGGAGCCCAACGAAGGGCCTTTGGAGTGGAATCCGTGGAGGTCTCCGGAGCTGGAGATGCTGGTAGCGAGATGTCAGCAACCGGAAGTGGCTGAATTAGAGGGCCCGGTGTAGGTCAGATAAAGGGGTAGGCATAGGTTCTGACATGGTCTGCTCGACCATCTCTCATGACAACTCAACTGGAACAGCCTTGGGGTCCCAGAGGCGTAGATGAGATGTTGAAATTTGTTTAGAGCGTCCATCAACAATCACTAGATATGAGACAGTTGAGACTCTATGCTGAATTTCCCCTGGAACCACCTTGAGTTTGCGATAAGTGACGGAGCGCATCCACACGAGATCAAGATTTAACTGAGGGTTTACTGTCACGCTGAAATCTCCACAGACCCGAGCAGATTTGTTAGCCCGAGGAACAATTACCAGAGGTGTTCCCCAGGTGTGACTATTGGTTTTCTGAATAAAACCGCTTGATTCCATTTCCTCAAGGGCCTTCTTGGCAGTATTCCTCAAAGGAATAGGAATGGCACGAGGGCCATAGAATACTGGAATGGCTCCCTCTTTCAGAACTACATTAACTTCCACACCCTATAGTGTTACCTGGTACCTCTTTGAAGACTGAGGGATATTTATTCTTGAGCAGGCCCACCACATCACCTTGCCAAACATAGTTGATGGGAAAGATAGCATTCCAATCCAAATGAATATGGATGATCCAAGATATGCCCAAACCACTACTAGGGGTAACGTAGCAGACTGCCCCTGATAAGAAATTTTAACAGGAGTTTCCCCCAACAGATCAAGTTCATGCCCAGTGCAACCACGAAGTGGAGTGGTACTTACCAGAGGAAGGTGTTTGGAATGTGCAGGGTACACTGACTCACCAATAAGACTAGCGTTGGCCTCTGTGTCAACCTCCATGGTGAGAGGTACACCATTGACTTCCAACTAAACACTGCTGCGAGCTGGTGCCTGACTACTGTTGACCACGTACAAGTCACAAGATGTAGTAGCTTGGACAAATACTGAAGGTATGTCCTCCTGAATTTGACGGACACCTCCTTGATGCTGAGAGGAATTTTTGACCCTGTGACAAACCTTAGCAATATGTCCTCTAAAATGACAGTTATGACATTGTGCATTTTTGAAGGGACAGTTAGACCTAGCATGAGGCCCACCACAACCTGCATATAACGCGCTTTGAGACGGCTGATAATTGGGTCCTGACGAGAGCTTAAGGTTTTGGTCCTTGACTGGATTGGAACTTTTTCTTGAATTTCTTGTTCTTCTGTTGATATGGGCAAACCGCGTTGATGAGATTAGGGTTGTCACTGACATTGGCCGGTGCAGTGGCTGGTCCAAGGATCTCGTAGCGAGTGGTGAGAGCAACCATGGAGATGAAGTTACCCTCTTCATTCCTGATCTTGTCGCGAACCATGTCTTGTGTCGTTCAATTCGAACTAGTTCATGTCGATAAGGTGAACTAGTTCGATTCGTTCACCGCAGACGCAAAAAACCATGCTCTAATGCACCCTGAAGGGGTGCACGAGAGCAAATTCCAACACGTACCAACCAATTGGTCACACCGTGTGGTTTTCGGGTAATTCACTGACGGGTTGTCGCATTTCGCGAAGTTCGTTCACCTTGAGGAGACGTTCAATTTAAACCATTCGTTCGTGAACGACACATCTCTAATCGGAAGCCTGTTCGGTCGAAAGAAGTTTTTTTCCCTCCTTGTTTAGCAAATCTACCTCCTCTGCCCCTCCCCCCCTTCTCGTTAATAATGCCAAACAATAAGCAACATTGTCATCACAGGTAGAGGTGCTCTCTAGAGTTTAGGAAAAAGGCTACAAGAGGCAAATTTAAATGTTCCTTAGAAACTCAAATATTTTAAAACTATCACGTGCGTTAAGGCAGCGCACCGCAACCTATGGCCCGCGCGCTAAGTCCGGGGCGCCGACTGAGAGACCTGGTTTGTCGTAGACTGTTGGTTAATGTCTGAATTTTCTTCTGTATGTATAATATCTACATCGTCGACAGTTTGATAACTAAGTTTAATGTGGATTGATCAACTGATGATACTGACTAATGAGGAAACTCACTTCTAAAAATAGGTTGTTTGGCTTTAAGGTGTCTCATTAAGTTCACGGTAGAACCACAAGCTAAACTGATGAATTTTGAACAATACCCACACTTTGCTTTTTTGTCTTCAATTTCGGAAAAGTGATCCCAAAGTTTACTTTTTCTTAGTGGCATTTTATTTTTTTAAACAAATATGCAGTTAAATACAATTATACTACTGAATAAACTACGTAATTAGAATATATAAAGTGCTGCCTTTAATAAGTTTTAGATTTGATTCATGAGCATAAATAATACAATAATTAATTTAATAAACTTTAAAAACTTCTCCCTGGAAGCAGGCCTTTGATGCGAAGGGAATAGCTCATTTACACAAAGTGTTTCTCCAAATGGTACCGGTAACTAATTGAAAGCAATAGGTCGGTCACGAACGATGATCCAATAGCCGATATCAGGTCGGTCGCGAATGATGAGCCGCTAGCCGGTATCAGGTTGGTCGCGAACGATGAGCTGCAAAACAAGTATTCGTTCGGGAACGACTGAACGATAAAAATGAACGGCTCATTTCACTGAACTGAATAACTTTAAGCCGTTCCCAAGAGTGAGCCGTTCTGCCCATCTCTAAATTATAGAGATCAATGCTCACCCCTTGCTGTAGACGATTTTCTTTCAAAGTTTTCGATTGGACGAAATCTCCGACTATCTCATTGGTTGGAACGGTCACGTGATTACGGATATGGACTGTTAAATCACGAATAGAATTTCTTGAGGACCAGGACCAGGGAGTACGGAACTACGGATACGTAGTATGTATCGGGGCCTTTACCAGTGGCGGATTTACCAACAGGCTGAGTAGGCTGGAGCTTAGGGCGGCAAATTTTAGAGGTGGCAAATTTGGGGCAGTTTTTTTTTGTCTTACAGAAATTAAAAAGATTAATATGTTATTAGGTCCACACAAACAATTCAACATGTAATATGTTTCACCACTTAGATAAATTTTTCTACAATTTGCATAGTCGCGTTTGGTTGCGGCGTGGGAACGAGTCACATGACCGTTTGCTAAGTGTGTCTGGCCGAACCTGACTGCACGAGCGTGGCGTGGTGCGCCGGAACCGAAGCGGGGTCGCGTGGTGTAAGTGGCATTGAGTTCGAGAGAGATAGATATAGAGCGGCGATACAAACGGGGAAGTCCCGTCCCGTATTTACTTCCAAAAGAAAAGCTGGATTGTTACCAGATAATTGAATATATTGTTTTTAAACTGAAAGTAAGCGCAATAAAAATTATTTAATTACGTTTAATGTACATTATTGTGTAAGTAGTATTAAGGCATACCTTACCCCGCTTTATTTGAGTACATGATTGAGCTTTTATTAGCTCAGAAATATACCCAAAAACTATTTCTTGTACAATCTTAACTAAAACGTTGGATTGTAAAAATAATCTAGGGAACTGATACATTGTAGAGGTCGGTAGGGGCGGCAAAATTTGAATAGCCTACTGGCGGCAAATTTGTAAATCCGCCACTGGCCTTTACATAGGATAAGAGTTCTAGGAGCATAAATTTACTAGCCTACAATTTATTTAAACAGTCAATTTTCTTCACTATATACACTCAAGCAATATATTTTTAAGTTTTTTGAACATTTTGGAAATATAGCTTTATTTAGGTCAAATCTAGTGGGAAATATGATAGTTTTGTAGAGTTAAGTGGTATTTTGGTAGTTTGAGTTGGCAACACTGACCCTCCTAAAGTTCATTATTTGATCTCTGTTTTGGGTTGGTCAACCCGTCAACTTCAATAAAATAAATCATTTCAAGCGGAAATAAAGTTATTTAACGTTTATGTTTGTTAAAAGTTTGAAATGTAGTGTACTCTCTAAAATATGAAATTTAATATGTAATATCACGTATTTATACGTTTGCCGGGTCGAATACCTTATCTACAGTACTGATAATGTATTTGCCCGGATTTCAAGATCTGCCTTATTAATGAGCAGAAGCTTAATTGCTTCAAATTTTACTCTTAATTTGTTGCGTTTTCAAATTGAAATAGTTTGTCTTAGGGTACTTTTAGTATGTCTGTTGTAACAGTTCAATTTGGTCAATGTGGAAATCAAATTGGTCATGAATTGTTTTCTATGTTGTCTAAAGACTGTTTTCTGACTCAAAGTGATGTGTGTCACTCAGATAATATTCTGAGACACTATGCTTCTGACAGCACAAATACTTGGTTTGAGTTGAGTAAAGGAACACCAGTAGCTCGAGCTACACTTGTAGATACAGAACAAAAAGTAACACATGACATTTATCGACGTCAAAAGGTTTCTGGATCTTTATGGACTTACAGCGAGAAATATATTTGGTCGCCGAAAGGTGGGGGAGCAGGTAATAATTGGGCTTATGGGTATCATGAGGAGGGTCCAGAGCTGTGTGAGAATATCGTAGAAAGTGTGCGCAAACAAGTGGAGAAATGTGATCGAGTTCTAGCTATAATGAATTTGTTGAGTTCATCAGGTGGTACAGGTCCAGGAGTTGGAAGTTACGTAATTGAAAAACTTCGCGATGAATACCCAATCCAGTCCCTCATAAGTTGTTTAGTTCTTCCTTATAATTCAGGAGAGGTTACAACTCAGAACCTAAACACACTGCTGACATTTGCCAAACTGTATGATGTCACAGATATGTTTGTAGTATTTCAGAATGATCTCTTGCATACAATGTGCAGCTCTCAACTCAAACTAAAAACTATCAACTTCAAGGACCTAAACAGTTTAGTTGCAGTAAAATTGGCCTCTGTTTTTCAACCAGTAGAAAATTATAATTTCAGAAATCTCACGGATATTGTGCCTCACTTAGTTTCTCATCCATGCTATAAATTGGCTACCATCAAAACTGCTCCACACACACCCAAAGAAATAGTCAAATTTGAGACCAAATACAATTGGAAAATATTGTTTCAACACATGAAAAAAACTTTGAGAAAAAGTATTTTGACAGGTGAACATTATTTGAGCTGGGAAACCAAGCGGCCATCATCAACAAGACTTTCTGAAACTTCAATGAGCCAGTATTCTTTGTCTGTAGCGAACATTATCATCACAAGAGGGCCACATTCAACAGATATTAATTTGGCTGTTTCGCAAATAAATAATCCAATTCTTTATCCCCGGTGGGTTCCACAAGAGTCATGTGTACTTCATTTGCATCAAAATAAAAGCCTATTAAACATGGAGAGGTTTATCACATTGATCTCCAACAATCAGATGATTTGCCAACCTCTAGATTGCGTTGTAGAGAAAGCATGGAACGCCTTTTTACACAAGGCATATTTACATCAATACAGTAAGTTTAATGTTGAAGAAGATCATTTTGAAGAAGCATTTAGAAAAATAGAATCTGTTTTAAAAGACTATGGAAATTTGAGTGTGAAATGACCTTACAAATTACTGAAGTGAAACTTAATATAAAGCTTAGCCCTAAAATTGTAGGCTACATTCTTATTTATAAAGGACATTTTGACACTCCCAAACGTTACCAAATTACTCTTAATTTATCGGTGTCTCTAGGCCCTAAATAAAGTCATGTGATTTGTAACTGTCACTTTTCAAAGATATATAAATAACTATAAACTATTACTAATAATGTAGTAATATGTTGACCACATGGACATGCTCAAACTCAAACTAACTAGCTTGAGCCAAAGTTCCTAAACTCACACTAACTAGCTCGAGCCAAAGTTCCCAAACTCACACTAACTAGCTTGAGCCAAAGTTCCCAAACTCAAACTAACTAGCTCGAGCCAAAGTTCCCAAACTCAAACTAACTAGCTCGAGCCAAAGTTACCAAACTCTAACTAGCTCGAGCCAAAGTTCCCAAACTCATACTAACTAGCTCGAGCCAAAGTTCCCAAACTCACACTAACTAGCTTGAGCCAAAGTTCCCAAACTCAAACTAACTAGCTTGAGCCAAAGTTCCTAAACTCACACTAACTAGCTTGAGTCAAAGTTCCTAAACTCAAACTGAGTGAGTCAAAGTTCCAAGTTCATTCTTGGGAAAAACATTTTTGTAAATTTTAATAAACCCTTCATTTAATAATACAAGATAAATTTTCTTGAACTTGACTAATCATAAGATGAGCAAAGTCTTGATATAGTCTTCATTTACACCCAAAGTTTTAATATGTGATAACTTATTATTCCAAAGCACAGGACATACAATTAAATCTAGATTTGAAATCTTAAAACCTTAATTTAAAAAAGGTCTTATTTCTTTGTTAAAACCAGGGCTATGATGTTAGTACCCCAAGCCTTTGACTCCGACTACTATATGTTTAACTCCTACTCCTTCAGAAATGGCTAATACCGGTATATATTAATTAGTAATAACAAACTTACTGCAGTCAAATGCTCCAATACAGATGACTTCATGGGAAGCGTCTCTGACATTGTGAATGTATATTTAAATAAATTTGTCATTACAAATTACAAATATTGGTCCTAAAAGATAAAATTATAAAGTTAAAATGATACATCTAACATTGTTATGATATTATAAGTTCTTATTTTGAAGCCATAGTCAAAGTGAGTACATTTTCACTGACTCCAAATCCGGCTCCACCCAAAATTGCTTACGACTCAGACTCCACAGCCCTGGTTAAACTTTGAGTATAATTTGTTCAGGACTCGCACTTCCTTCCTTGTGAATAGACTACAGAGGTATTACACTAATGTTTATGTATAAATTTAACATGGTTGCACTTGTGGTGCAGTTGGTAGCACTGCGACTATTTTCAGAAAAATGTGAAACGCAGGATTGATATTATTTTCATACTATGGAAAAGTTAATAAAATCGGAAGGTTGCTCTGCCTTTGAGCTCTTATTCTCTGATACTTGCAAATTTAGCTCTAACATTTATTGTTGTAAATGTTGTTCATTTAGACAATGCTTAAATAGCTTGTTTCTGTTTTGTTGTTGTTCATCCAATCAGTTGAAGAGAACACTTCCAGTCTGGCTTATCTAATAAAATGGAACCTATGATGGGAATGCAAGCAAAGATCTATTATTTTTATTTGTCATATATACAATGCTCATAAGTACATACACTCAGGTCATGCTCTCCTTGTTGTACACATGTATATTTTATAGGTTGTTTTTAATCATCTTCTAGTCATTTTTAGTTATTTTTTAATAATTTTAAGGCATTCTTGTTGAATCAGTATTTTTTAAAATTCTATTGATATTTTATAAATGCATACATTTTTTAACACACATCTATCGGCGTGGGAGGATAATGCAGGCAATGAACTTTGTACCTTCTTTGTTTGTTTGGTTGTAAAATACACCTTCCTGAAAACACTGCAACAAAGCTGGAGAGGGCTGCGTTGGGAGGGGTAGCTATTACCCTTGCCGACGAGATACAAAAACTTTGCAATGAATGGAGCATTAATTGAGGACTGTTTAACAGCAGTTATTACTGATAGTGCCATCAATAAAAATTGCATTTAGCTCAAAAACGCACATACCATGTTTGGCACACACCTTCAATCTAGTCGCTGAAAGGTTTTTGGAGAATGTACAGGAAGTGTCAAGATTTATAGGAACAATCAAACCAATTGTTACTTGGTTCAAACATACAGTAGTATACTTGCGAGTGACGATCTTAGAAGAAAAGATGAAAAGACACTATACAGTCTTCCAACACGCTGGAATTATACATTTTATATGCTTCACAGATTTTTAGAGTTGTGACCACACATCAACATTGTGAACCATAACTCAAGGGGGGCCTCCAATCGTTACAGCTTCTGAAATAGAAGACACTTTGGAAATATTTGAGGTACTTTAGCCATCAAACTGTTTAGAAGGAAAGATGGTTTTACAAACAGTGGACAATAAATTATGGTTATTATAATTACTGACCAGACATTATCAAGCAAGTATTGATTATTTTCAAATTGTTGGTTTTTTATGTGTATATATTTTATAAATATATTTGTTTGAATTGAAATTGAAGTTTTTGATTCATTGACTATAAATGTGCTTTAGTTACAGTTTGTTCACATATTTAAAATAAAAAAAAGTTAAAAGTACCAGTTTAATATATAAAAGATTGATTTTTTAAAACATCAATGTATTATTGATGAAACATCAATGTTTTTCTTTTGATGTCAATCCTGAGTACCGACATTGTAAGCTTTCTTTAAAATGCCGGTAGATGCCATCAACTTCTACATAAGTGGAAACTGTTTTAGAGGTTACGATAGATAACCATAAAAACTTTCTGCACTACTGTAGAATGTGAAAATGGTTTCTTCAGATCACGCAATTGCCACTATAAACTCACATTGTTGCACAACATGGCTGACCGTTACTAGTTTCTTGCCAAGTATTATCAACTTTTTATAAATTGCACTAATAAAATATCCTAATATCTTTTTTTATATATTGGGGTTTCATGAAAGATTTAATTTGAAATACTAGTTCTACTTGTAAAGAAATGTTTAAAACCAGTCAGCCAGCTAGGTACAGAATAGACAACTTGAACCGAGCAGGTAATCTAAATGAGAAAACTCATATTATTTATTTAAGTGGTGTTGATGACAGGACACAATAAGTATACAGATTGAAAATTAAATACACATGCTTTATTTTTTTTAAGATACTATTCTCTCTTAATTGTATATTTTCAGCCACACAATTACATACCATACATGCATGCACACCATTAAGTAATCTAACATATTTACAGTTTTATACACACATACATGTATACATAGATATGGTTGAAGATCCACATATCAGATATATAAAGATAATTTGTTCTTAAATCTCCTATTTACATACACATAAAGATTTCTGTCAATCTTTTAAAAAAGAATGGTAATTTGATTACCATAACAGTAATAAAACATTTTAACACATCCACATTTGGTTCACATTTTAAAACCTAGGTCAATAATCAATTGATATCTCTCTTTTACAAACGTAATCATGATCAACACGATACGCTAGAACACAATTTAAGATTAGTATATTTTTTATAACTGTAAAATATTATCTCTTGGCAACACGATGAATTAATTGAACAAATATGAAAAAAATACAATATTTACAATTTTAATTTTCCTTCAAAGGAATATAATCTGATATGAATTAGAATATATATATGTTTAATAAAAATAGATGTAGTATTTGGATAACACAATGAGACGACACAAAGATATTTAAAACTTCAACTAGCTCATAACATTTCTAGGACATCCTGAAGACATAGTTCCTTTTATCTGTGTTGTGTTTTTGTGCATCTTTTATAAATTAATACATACCAATTTTAGAACAAACAGTAATTGTGTGAGAATGTAATTTTATATATATCGATCATATTTCTTTAGCAGGTTGTTAAGAATTGTTACCAAACATTTCAAACTAAGCTATCTACAAAGGTTTTTAGCCATTTACTAGTACTATATATAAAGGTTCTTAGTTCTCTGTGTAATTTAAGCAATTAAAAATGTTTTCAACCTGAGGTATGCATACCCTGTGCACTGATATTCTCATTGGTAAATAGCAATGTGCAGTTGATGATTATTATGTCAGGGATGATATTAGTTGACATGGCTTATGAGCTAACATCTCTAAACAATTTAAATATTATTGTTTCATAGGTTTTGTCATGCCTCACTATAAGCCAACTGTATCGTCAGTAATTCAAATGTAATGTTTCCATCTCCTATTAGCTTCTTAATTGTTCATGAAAATGTCCAATTACTCTAAAAAATATAGGGTTGATGTTTCTATAAACAAAAATAAATATTCAATCACTTATCTTTAATGAGGGCAGATGATGGTCAGCAGGAGAAAAGATAAATGAGAATGAAGAGAAGAGAAAAAAAATGAAGTTGGGGCAAGGCAAGTTGAAATACGGATGTGTCATAGTTGAGCTATGGAGAGGTTCAATTCAAGGTACGGAGAGGTCCCATTCAAGGTACAGAGAGGTCCCATTCAAGGTACGGAGGTGTCCCATTCAAGGTACGGAGAGGTCCCATTCAAGGTAACGGAGAGGTCCCATTCAAGGTACGGAGAGGTCCCATTAAAGGTATGGAGGTGTCCCATTCAAGGTACGGAGGATTCCAATTCATGTTGGTGTATGATGATGATGCTGATAATGATAAATGTGATCAGAAATAAAAAACAACGAAAAGCACCATTTCTTTGTTATGTTCTGTGCACTAGTCCCTACTCTCTGTATTTTATATCTAGATATTGTTTTGGATGCAATTTAATTCCAACACAACTACTGTTAGTTCCACTGTCTTTCTATAGCACTCAACTATTTTATACTTGAAAGATTATCTTACATATTTATGGCTGTGTTGTAAGAAAGTTTACTGAAGACCATTCATTAAGAATTAAATGAAAATATCTGTTGCATTGTTGTTTTTGATGATATTGTCATCTTTATTTTGTGCAACACACTACGGGTGTAGATTGTCTTGTGGCAAAACATTAATTACGATTACTAGCCTACTTACATACCATTTCACATATTTCACCCACAAACAAACCAACAGATAAATTATTTTAAGTAGTTAAGGGTAACTTTGAACATGTGTCTAGTTATAGATTTAAAGCCTTAATCTACAAAATTATTAAATCTAGGGCTGGGTCGATAAGCCCTTTTGCAGATATTGCTGATGCCGATATTTTGTTTTCGATATTGTCGGTAACCGATGCTGATTTAGTTTTTTTATACAATATTACAAAAATGTACAGTAACAATATTCAAAAACAAGAATTATCTGATTTTGCCACTTTTATACTTTTCATGATAGTAGTAAGTTTGTTGAATACAAGTTTCAATTAAAGTTTTAAACGTTAAATTTGGTTAGATATATTTTATCGTTAGGCCTACGGCATTGTCATAATAAACCAGAATGTACACAATTACAAAAAATTTAAAATACACACATGATTACTGAACGTGGTTCTGTGCAGCTGGCCCCTAGAATATGCAATATCACAATAATGATACGTTATCTTGGACATATTCGTTGTTTTTGCTGTGTGAATAAACTACGATTACATAAATAAAATATAGTTTAGTTAAGTGAGCCAACGGAAAAAATATGGGGTATAAAAAATATAAATAACTCAAATCCAAAAGGAAAATTATTTAAATGGAAAGCAAAATGCTGTGAGCACGCGTGGACCTTGGCTCGTACTGAAAGATGTAGGCAATACTTAATATTAGGTTGGTATACAACTTGTATTCAATTAGAACTACGCTACTTATAGCCATAAAATTATGTAGTTTTAATTTTTTATAAATCCACAACAAATAAAATCATAGTGGCCCACCTAATATTGTTTTTGATTGTGTTTAGCTTTGTTACTTGAGGAAATCTTTATATATAATATATTTATTAAGTATTTCATAATTTGTAATAAGCCTTAAGGCAAATAAAATTGAATTGTTTATTTTGTTTAAAATGTTGGTTTTGTTGTTTACTATAAAATATTAACACAGAATTAAAGAATTTGTGTTTACATGCAAAAGACTGTATTCAAATACTTTTGTTTGAATTATGAATTATATTTTCATAAATTTAGAATTTAAAATATATCTATAGATTTTGAATTATCGGCATAAAATATCTGCATGATAAAAAACCGACTATCTTTGGCTGATTGTGCCAATATTGGCCAATAAATCGGATCAGTTATCGGCATCTGCCCAGCCCTAATTAAATTGTTATGTCACTGCTACCAATATGTTATAACATTTTATTCAACATAATTTTAATGAGATTCCATATGCAGAAGATAATCGGTGTGGATTTCAACAAAATAGATTAACAACAGATCAGATTTTTATTATTTGTCAATTATTAGAAATAAATGGTACGGAACTCTGCACGGATTTTCTCACTCCATTGTTTAAAAATGGAGATATTTACTCAAAACTCGTAATACATGTGAAATGAAATAATATATGCAAGCAAACCTGAGCAAAAATTTCTCTCTACTTATGTAAAACATTTTTTGACTCCAGGTTTTAAATGTTATTATTTTAATAAAAAAAATAATTAAAGTCTTCATTTGTATATTTGGACCAATAAAAAAGATCGATATAGGGTCCACAAGGGTCAACACTTCGTATTAAAATTTCGACTTCCGGTTAAAATTTTCGACATTTTATTAGGGGTTGCACATCTTATGGTTATCTCACTGCTATTAAATTCCTCATTTATAAATTTAGACCATTAAAAAAGGTAGATATTGACTATTGAGTCTAAAATGATAGAGATAAAAGATCATTGCTGTACAAACATTTCTCCTAAGAGCTTAGAGAATTATTATGCTAAAATTGAAGTAGTATCTATGTACAACTAAAGCTCACAAAATTAAATTAATATATTTGCCAATATCTCAGAAATAATTGTTTTTATAAAGATATATATCAAATAAAAGTTTTTTATTTTTAATAGTACTACAGTTTTACAATGATCAATCATTTAGTATCTCAAATAACTGCGGGGATACGAAAATTTCTGTTTCTTTAAAGTACCCTAAAAGTAATTTTCATATGAAAGTGAAAATATTAATTTTATTTATCATCTTAATCAATGCCTAGATACAAATTATAATCAAAATTGTTAGAGTTGATTTTGAGAATATTGATTTTTTCTTTTTTCACCTTTTAATAAACTATTCTTAATTTTATGGTTGGACAGACACACAGACAGACGGCATTGTAAAAACCAAATTTTAGCGTTTGGCGGTCATAAAACGTCAACATCCATCAACATCTCTGGTTAGATTTTTTTGACGGTCGTAATACTTTATTTACGCATCGGTACGAAATGCTTAGAAGTTATTTTGGCAAAAAAAAATTGAGAGTAGCAATTTTGTTTTGAAACATTTATCAAAGCTTAGGAATGAAATTTAGTTAAAATTGTTAAGAGCCAATTTTGATAAAATCAATTTTTTCTCTTTTCGCCCTTAAGGAAACTACCCTTAATTTTAAGGTTGGATGTCAGATTCCAAAAACTCCCTAGGGCAACCCTATGATAAACCTAGATACTAAGTTTTAGCCCAATCAGTAAAATAGTTTAGGCTCTAGCCCGAGGTATAGACAGACAGACAAACAGATAGACAAACGGTATTGCGAAAACCACTTTTTCAGATTTACGTCATCATTCATCAAAATCTCAAGTTCGATTTTTTGGCGATCACAATACTTTCTCTAACTGTAAGGTAGCGAGACAATAAAAAAAGTGGAAATACAAAATGACAGTTCATCAATTATTTACAATGATTTTAAAAATTCCTTCGATTCAGTTAAAAGAAATACATTACCTATATAAAATTATAGCTAGGTTTGAGATATCCAAAAAACTTGTCAAACTGATTTGAAGTATGTTGGTATAATACACGGGGCAGGTGTAACCTATCAGATACTTTCTAAATACATAATGGGTTGAAACAAGGAGATGCACTTTCCCCATTACTTTTTAATCTACCCTTAGAGTAGGTTATTAGGGTAATGCAAGAGAGTAAGGAATGGTTGACACTAAACGGTAAAAGGCAGTTCTTTGGATAAATAGATTATTAAACTTTGTCGGTAAGTAAGGTAGTAAGGAAGGTGGTTCAAGAAATGAAGACATTTTATTAGAGGCCAGTGAAGAAAAAGGTTTAGAAGTGAACACTGAAAATACTAAGTATATGATCA
>CABFWO010004075.1:0-49352 GCA_902155825.1 Timema genevievae
TTTTATTCTCACATATTTTCTTCTCTTCCATTCGGCGAGGTTACATAAAAAATACGTTATATATATAACTCTTATGGCTAGCTATCTTATTACAAAAAAAAAACCCTCAGGGAGATCTTATTTAAACCCCAAATACCAAGTCTTAGCCCAATCGGTAAAATGGTTTCGATTCTAGCCCGAGGTACAGACAGATGACATTGCGAAAACCACTTTTTCGGTTTCAGGGGGTCATAAAACGTTGACACTTATCAAAATCTCCACAACGAACAAAATGCTTCTCTTTCCGAGGTGTCAAGAGAAAGTAATAAAATAAAATGATATAGCCTAAGTGTGTAGTTTGTTTCGTCATATTTATCGATTATCCGACAGTCAAATATCCAACATTCTGTTTTATCCGATACATAAACACATACACACACACATATATATACACACACAAGTAGCTTAGATAAGGTAGTATGTACCAAACTTAAGTCAACAAATTTGAATAATAGTTATTTATTCAAAATTATGAGTGTTATAATGTTAAAAAATAATCAAAACATATATATCGGATAAAACAGTGTGTCGAAAATCAACAAATCTGATACATACATATATATATGTATCGGATCCAATCGCGGCTCTACACACCTTGACATCTCGGATTACGGAAGCAGAAAATATTATAGCTAATAGTAAATAGCACATCAGTCCATCTAGAAATGCAAATACGTTCTGAGGCTCATCATTAACGGTCTACATCACAGAAAGCTCTTGCCATTATTACATGTGCAGTGCCGTGTGCCTAACTCCTATGCAACCTGTTGTACACGCATTCCTGAATAGCTTTAGGTACGCCGAAACTTTTAACACAATTTGATAGTATTAATATTTTTTCTGGATTTAACTGTATAGGCATTTTTTATTACTTTAGGTTCAAACAAGCTACATGTGCAGTTTGGATGATGAGTTTCCGAACACCCTATATATATATATCCGATCAGATAGGTGGTGCAGAAGGAACCCGGTTTGGACTGTTCACTTACTTATAGAATGATAACACTTTAAAATCCACAACCATCGGAATGTTCACAGTGTAATATCTATAATATTTTCTGGGTTTATTGTTAACTAGGAGATCAGGCCTATAATCCTGGTTGTGTGAACTTAGGGTAGTTATTTAATTTGATCTTAAACTGTTTACAAATATCCCTCCACTTAACAGTGGATGAATTTCCTCTTCCCCCCCTTTTTTAAAAATCACCACATTAATCCTTCAGGATATACGAATACGTACTAATTAAACTAGTGTTTTAGGGGTGAGGAAGAATTTTAATTTAGAGAAAAGTATACCCGGATTTCTGTGGAGAAAGATCAGAAAATTGTTTAGTAAAAACCATCTTTATTACAACCCCAATCTCCCCGTTATTGGCAGATCTTTCTATTACGTGAGTAATACTTTAGGGCGGTGGTATCCAACATTTTTTGTTCGCGTACCTACATATATAATTTCTTTTCAAAATGGTACCCCTAAAATTATTGTCTCATATTGAAAGTTATAAATATTCTTCCTTCTATTTTTAAAATAAATAAAATAACTTACATCCAAGATAAAGTATTACATTATAGGTTTTAAATGATAAATATATTATATATATTCACCATAAACACAAATTATATTTATATGCGAAAGTAAAGAACAGAATAGACATATTTTTGTTCTACTCAACCAGATGTATTAACTTGAACTAACCACGTTTTATTATCTTCATGAACTTTCTCTACTGGTTGACTCTGTGTTTTTATGTTGCTACTGCAAATATAAAAAAAAGGTGTGAAAAAAGTTGACCTCATTTTACATGAAAATATGCTTCTGTCAACACCCAAAGATTAAAGCATTTGTCTGTGTCAAAACTCCCGTGAAAAAAAAGGGCACAGCTTTGTACGCTTGTCCATTTCAGTGGAAAAAGAATAAACAAGGTATGAACAAAATTTTCAAAAATATTTTATCAGTAAACTACGCTTAAGTAAGTTTGTTCAGTTACCAAACATTTCACGTGAATTGTGTTCCTTATTGTTTTAATATATTTTTATCCTTTTCATAATAGGAGGTGATAGGATTTGGATACATAGCTCGATTAATTTAGGCAAATGTTGAGCCTCATATTTCACTCAAATTGGACTCAATTTGAACGTTGCATTCGCCTTATTGGACTTTTCAATTTTCAAATTCTTCTCATATAGAGGGCGTGGTACTTTATAGCGTCCAAACAAAATGTTATCATTTTAGTACTCAATTTTTACCGTACATTGCATCCACCATCTTGGATTCGCCATTTTTGATTTTTCAATTTTCGAAATTTTTCTCATAAATATGGACTGTTCTATATCGTCCAAACTTAATTTTCAGTTTTATAGGATATTGGAAAAGGGGGGAGAAAATCCCCTGAAAAAACAGACATACACCGGATGGATTTTATAAACGTAAATTAGGTAATACTAAAATCTAGTACGGGTAGGAAACCAACAGGCGCTGATCTACCACGATACGTACGCTGCCTAGTGGTTGACGTATCAACTCATCTAGAAGTAACCACTTATCTCAGTGACTGAGCTCCTGTTCATTAGAGGGACGCAATCCTGTATGCACTAGAGCCACAAGGGTTGCTTGTATAAAGCACGTCACGGCGCTTCAACATCCCGAGAGGCATCTCATTATTCCGCCAGGTTTACTCCGAGCTTCGCTAGTGTCTCGTGTCAAATTGTGACTCAAAACAACTGATTTACTGGGGTAGCACATCTGCCTACTGATTTAATCCAGGTATTTACCATCTCGGGTATTTATACAAGAATAAATATCGGTAGGGAACAAAAGTAAAGAATTTACAAATGAGTCAAGATATATATATTTTTTAATTTATAGTTTTGAGAAAAAAATTGTATTAAGAACATTCTTAACCTTTAAATTTGTAAAAAAATTCTGTCCATCCATTTGATAGATTTAGTGTAAGCTTGATAGTTAAATACTATAATGGGAAGGTAAACATTTATTTTAACTCTAACTCTACCCGATTCGGTGGCTGCATGGTCTATCGCACTACTGGACTGCCGATTACGAGGAGATCGAGGTTCGATTCTCGGTTGGATCTACTGAAGGTGGCTTTTCCAAGATATTTTCTACCCTCCCTCCACGCAAATGTGTGTACATTTCCTATAATTATAATTTCTATAATCCCTAAGACTATTAGTGTATATATGTATATAGCCCTTACGGGTAGTAAGACATGCTGCTATAAAAACTCTAGCTCTAAAATTATGAATAATTTAATACATTTTTCTTTGATTTAAGATTTTTTTTTCAAAAATGGCTGTAACTATTTTGTTTATATCATATATTTTCTTATGCATCGCGTTTTACTAGCATTCCAACTAACCGCGTGTTTACACTAATGCATGCTGGGAATCTAAATCCGAACTCCTCGTCAGCTAGATACCAGGCCAGATGAGGATTGATGCACTAGTCTGCGTGCCCACCATTATGGATATAAAAAAGCTAGCTATTTATAGCTGGTGGTGGCCAGGTCTAAGACTAGATTGAGCTAGTAATGGAGAGGTCAGGGTTCATCTCTCATTCAGGTTAAATAAAGCCGCATTTTAGAAAATATTCTAAGTAATGTCGAATAAAAACTTATAATATATAAGAAGGTAGAGATTTAGAATATAATTTAATTGCTGGTCTTGTGGTCAAGTGCTCTCTTCAGAACCCAATGTTATATGGTTCAAACTCAACCGGGGTCAATTTATTTTTCTTAAGTGATAAAAATCCGTAGCACAACTTCCCTCGAAGGGGAATTAAAGCCGTCAACCCCCTGTCAATTGTGATCTGTAAGATCACTATGGAAGGTGAGTGAAAAATTCCTTTCCCAGAAAAGTTGGAAGGCCCTTTCGATCTCGCGCATAGAAATTCTCCTGTGCTGGTATAATCAGTCGAGTCAGAAATTGCACGTTAAATAACACAAATAAATGAAAATGAAATGTTTACTGGGTTAAAATTTGTTATAGTGTTAGTCAAAAATTATTATGTTAAATTATTATGAATTGTAAAATATAAATAGCATAGGTTTGTTAAACGTGTCAAATGAATAGGAAAGGTACATATATATTTGATTAAAATAATGTAAATTAAAAAAATCATTTGGAAGTTAAATTACTTGGTTGCATTAATTAATTTTAAATATCTAAAGAATGTCGATTTTTTAAATATAAAATACAATTTAAGTTAAAACAAACGAAAGAATAGTAAAAAGCAATCGTGACTTTATATAAACACTTAGTTAAAACTTAAAAAAGTTTAAAATAAACTGTTAAATTATTGTTATTCTTGAATTACATAAGAATACAGATTGCAAATTATAAATTAATTAATAAAGATGCATAAAGCAACTGTTATATTAAAATCTTTCCTTAGCTTTGAAATAATATTTGGCTCTTTGAGCTGAGTGTAGACTTTACATGTTCCGCTGGTATAGCACCACTATCATGATACAACTAATTACAACTTTGTAGTAATTTAATTACAACACATACTAACATACATCAATCTTAAATTAATCATAACACACACACTCACACACAAAATAATCCACAAATAATTATTTTACCTATTCAATAGTAATACGAGTATGTAAGTAAGCATTAATCCCATAATCACAATCAACGTAACGTTCACGTAACGTAAGGATTACGTAACACAAAGGTTCTCTTTTTTTTTAATGGAAACCATCACGATTTAACGCTAGCTCAACGTAAGAATTGTCCAGGTGAATTACCCCACTACGTTACGTTACGTGTAATGTATCACGTGCTCCTGTCAGGTGAACGTAAGCAACGTCAACTAGGCTACTGTGTATCCCACAATTCATCCACTAACCATAATTATCGAATCGGCATAGCTATCGACTCACTACACCTGTCAACTGGCCAAATTATCGACTCTCCACACCTATTGACTCACCACATCTATCAACTAACTAAAAATATTGACTTGCCAAACCTATCAACTCTCCATTATTATCGACTCTCCACAACTATCAACTAAACACACCTATCAACTCAAAACAATTCATTCTTAGAGGAAAATAGAGTTATTGTAGAGCTACAAATGAGAATAGGATATATTAATAAATACTTAGTTGTGCCACGTTCACTGACCAGGAGGATTATAGTCACAACTTAGTAGGGCCATGTTCACTGACCAGTAGGATTATAGTCACAACTTAGTAGGGCCATGTTCACTGACCAGGAGGATTATAGTCACAACTTAGTAGGGCCATGTTCACTGACCAGTAGGCTTATAGTCACAACTTAGTAGGGCCATGTTCACTGACCAGTAGGATTATAGTCACAACTTAGTAGGGCCATGTTCACTGACCAGTAGGATTATAGTCACAACTTAGTAGGGCCACTTTCACTGACCAGTAGGATTATAGTCATAGCTTAGTTGGGCTACATTCACTGACCAGGAGGACACTAACAGATAGTATGCCTGCGGTTGGTTTAGAATTTGGCCCCACCAATTATTTCTCCTTATATTAAGTTAGGCTAGGGTAGGTTAGTTTATAATTTTGTTTGTACTATCTATAACTTGCTGTTTTTCACTCAGCTCGAGAATACATCCACAAACATCCTAGATGGAGCGCCACATCAGCCGGGTCCGAGTTAGTACAACAGTACGCCTTGTTTTACAATTTCCGAGAACGATTTCGAGGTCCAACTGTAATATGGGATTAACGATAGCTATTTAAACGTAAGTCATAACCAGGTTTATACGTGGATCAGCTGTAGTACCCCCCAATTAATCAGCACTGCCGGCTGATCGGCGGCGTCGGGATATTACTTCGTGAGAATATGGGTCAGGGAAGGAGAGAGGGGGAGGATTCGGTTCAGTGGCGTGAAGTGCACAAAGGTACAGACAGTAAAGGAGGGGATAGATCGATCTTTCTGCCAGTTCCCCTTTTTGTTACACACATACACATACACACACACACAGAGGGTCGAGAAGAGATGATAATGTGGTTTTGGAGGTTCACAACCCACTTTTTTTTTTGAAGAATTTGTTTCAATCTCTCTCTAAGGAGTGTTACGGGTACGTAAAAAAAACAATACTTTGCCCTGCGTATATGTTATTTTTATGTAAAAGAGACAGAAACCTGAGATTTGACGTAATATGTCTGCTTTCAACACTTTTTCAGAGATTGGTTAATTATCTTTAAAGCATTATCATTATTATTATTATTATTATTATTATTATTACTATTATTAGCACCGCGTCTTACTACCCGTTCGGGTTATTCACACTTATGCTAATGTGTAATGGTAGGGTGATTGTGAGATGAAATGGAGGACCTACAGTTTAACGTGGAATCCGAACCATGGTGGAGGCTTGGCATTCCACACATTCACAAGTTGTGATTAATACACGTCTTGTCAGAGGTGAAGGAAGAGTTTGGCATTCAGATAAATCTGTGCTGGGACCGAGGATTGAACTCCGGACCCTCAGCACAGAAGTCTGACACCTTACCCCTAGACCACCAGGTCACCTATCTTTAAAGCAGGACTTTGAATGAAAAATTTAATAAATTCCATTTTGCATAATTTTAATTTCTCATGTGTGAAAGTATTGTAATCACATTATCTTTAATGTAAGACCTGCTTCGGTGGTTGAATAGTTTAAGGTGGTACCCTCGAAAAAGACTAGACTACCGATGTTGGAGAGTGAGTGGGTTTCCTAAATAGTTTTTTCTATCTATTTTTATGTGAATGAGGTTACACTTCCTTTAAATTCAATCTTTCTCATGTCTAGCACATTAATAAAAAAAAAGAGAACACAAGCGTATAAGCCAAATAGGTAGTAGGTAGTGGCTCTTAAAAAAACTAAAATAAGGGTGGTTTTTTTCTAAGCCACCCTTATCACCCCAACCTATCAGGTCCTTCAACCACGCTGAGCTAGCTTAGTTATGAATTAATAGCCAGAGCTATTATTTATGCTTATTAGTGGGAATTAATCCATCTAGATATCATATTCTGAAAATTGAAAAATGACACCTGGTTTGACCCGGGTTCGATTCCCGTGTCCAGGTGTCATTTTTAAATTTTCAGAATATCTTAGTTATGATACACACGACTTTTTAAAACTTTAACTTAACGATGTTGCCTACTGCGATGTTTCAAAACTCTCTTGCGAGGCGGGTTGCATCTTAACATGCCACACCTAAGCATTCTAAATACTATCCCCTCAAGACACCAATATACAAAAAAATAAATTAAAGAATAGAAGGAGTTAAAGACACATTTAATCACGTGAGGCCTCTTCTTTATCCACTGATAGCACTTCCCCTCTTCCTGTGACGAGTTTACATATTCACTATACTATTGGTGGCTTGAAAATATTGATTTGCTTTTTAAAACTACCTTTAACTTTTTTTCTAATTCTAGATAGACATATGCTACCCCGGAATTTTTTAATATACATCCAGGCAGGAAGACTCCTACAAGTCATTATAGTAACTAAACCAAATAACTTACGTTATTATTATTATAATTAATATTATCATAAGGTGTTTTATCTTACGATAGGTCCATTCCTTTTGTCAGTGAACTTTGACAAACAATGCCTTGTCCTCTGCTTCCTCCATCAGCTCCCAGATTTTATTTGATTCCTTCAAGTTATTCAATATTCTAATTCTCCTCCTTCCTAAGCTCCTCTTTTCCTCAATATTTCCTTATATGACGTCGTGTAGAAGACCATTCGTTCCAAGGATGTGTCCAACACAGTTTGCATTGTATTTAAGAATCACATCCAATTACATTGTAGATGATTTATAAAAATAATTACAAAAAAAGTTTACTTAAAGATAAAAAATAATAATTTGTTGACACTGTCGGACTATTTTTTAGAATTATTTTTAGAACTATGGTTATTGTTTCAACGTTTAATTTTTTTTAACTCGTTGAATGGAAAGTAAATTTATTAACATGAGAAACCCTATCTTGTCCTACCATGACGTCACAGGTAGGCTACGTCCGTGAGCATAATTCTATTATAAAAACAACTTGTGGATTGTGCAGCAAATTTTGCAATTCATATTAAATGTTTGCTATTGTATTTTTCCAAGGTGACGAAAACAAAATATGATTTCAAAGGTGAGCCACTGTACACACATCAGGTTTTCGTAGAAAGTTACTATTTTTGCCGGCATCTTGGATCTTTGACTTTTAAAATGAGTAGGTAGCTGTTTTTTTTAAATCATTCAAGTAGTTTTTTTCATAATTTCAACTACGGGAAATAGGCTCATCAAATAATGTAAATTATTGGAATATAATCTTTGTTTTATTATCCATGGTCCATGTCTTACTACCCATCAAGACTATCTGCATATATACACTAATGAGGCAAGGATGAGGAACGTAAATTTATAATAAATATACTGGAATATTCATGGTGGGAGGGTTGGAAACCATTTGATGGGTACAAGAGAAAAATAGGGAAAGTTCATCACACACATTTTCGAGTACAATTTGTATATATATAACCCAATAAAGACCCCAGCAAATTCTTTTTAGTAAATTTAAATATAACAGAGACCTCTTTTAACCATAATCTAAAGTATATTAAAAGAGCATCATGATTTTCTAAGATATAGCAACACTAACTCAATTTAAATATAACAGAGACTTCTTTTAACCATAATATAAAGTACATTAAAAGAGCATCATGATTTTCTAAGAGATAGCAGCACTAACTCAATTTAAATATAACAGAGACCACTTTTAACCATAATATAAAGTACATTAAAAAGTATCATGATTTTCTAAGAGATAGCAGCACTAACTCAATTTAAATATAACAGAGACATCTTTTAACCATAATCTAAAGTACGTACATTAGAAAGTATCATGATTTTCTAAGCGATAGCAACACTAGCTCAATTTAATTATGACAGAAACCTCTTTTAACCATAATTTAAACTGCATTATAAAGGTATCATGATTGTTTAACAGAAAGCAGCAAAATCTCAACTAAAATAGTTGACCTTCCTACGTCATACCTCGTACTATTCATTTAGGAAAAAAGCACCATCATCAGTACAACCAACTGAAGTGAAGCCTCAGATTTTTAGAATACCACACAACAAAAGTCGCCAGCATCTGATTAATCATAAAAGGTGAGACTAACGTCTTTGTCCACGTGTCCACTGATGAAGATTAATTTATTTTAAGGAACGACAAAAAAAAAATCAATAATCTTAATTTAACAACGTATAAGCTTTTTCTGTTCACGTTCAGATTAAAAGTAGTCCTACTTTTTATATCAAAGGCCGCGGGCCTAGAAAGGATCTGCAACAGACAGAATAGCGATAATATGAAACAGTAATCTTAAAAAATAATATACACTTGACTTCCTTTTTACAAAGCCTTTTTTTTTCAAACTTCGAGTGAATAAATCCATGAACCTAATATATAATTTGCCAAAACACACGTATTTAATTTACAGTAAAATTTAATCCTTCAGCATGTTAACGGTTTTTTAACTAAGCCCGTCTTTCATGAGGCCACCAGCAGATCATATCAAGTGGAAAAGCGCGGGAAATTGTTAGCGTGGTCAGATTATGCACGGGATCACGCACAAACGAATGTAATATAATGGTACAGGGGAAAAACATGGAATGTCTCATTTTAAAATAAAAAATTAGTGCTGACATATGTTAGACAATCAAGAGACCTTTCTAATACACTTTATATTATGGTTAAAAGAGGTATCTGTTATATTTAAATTAATAAAAACAAATGCATTTACTTGGGTCCTTATGTGTTTTGAGATATAAATGTTGCTCCTAAGAAAATGTGTGTATTGTGATTTTCCTCGTTTTTCCCTTGTACCCTTCATTATCTAATAAAGATCAGGGGGGTGCATGCTGGAACACTGGTAAACGTTGCCAACTTCCAAAAGTCCCACTTCATTTAAGGCGTTGCCAACTTCTACAAGTCACACTTCATTAAAAGAAGGGGTTAACGCGCATCAGTGGGAATGGAGAGTAGATGTTAGGCTCATATAATACGGTTCTGTGATGAGTGGGAGATCAGGAATCGATTACTGATAAGCGTACCGAGGGTGGTTTTCCTAAAGGATTTTCTATTCTTTTTTCATGCAAATGCTGGTGTATTTCCTATAAACTTTGCCTTTATAATCTCTACCACATTATCTTAAGCTTGTACGGATAGTAAAATGGGGTGAAACTCACTTCGATGGTATTATTGTTTAAGGCGTCACTATTGTGGTACAGGGTAGTTGGCGATGGTAACTGTAGGTTTATATCCAGGTAGTTTTAAAAAAACAAACTAAATGGCTTACTTTCTACTTCCACTAAAATACCGGTATATTTAATTTATATTCTACCTCACACATACATGCTTTAATAATATACATGTGTGTACATCTGAATTAGTAGTAAGACATGGTGATAAAAAATAAAATAGAAAAAAACTTGTCGAAAACAAATAATTTAAGCTGCACAAATGAAATTTCGAAAATAATTGAGGAGAGTTTTTGTGGTTTTAAAGCTACAAAACTGTTTTTTCTCATGAGTGTTGTGATGCAAAGATATGTTCCTTCAATTAGTGACGTCATTAAGGCACTAATCGTCTAGGAATGACAAACCACACAATAGACTAACCCTAAGATAATCAGGTTATTCAGAAGAAAGAAAAATGATTATATCTGTTAGATATAGTTTCAAAATATTCACAAATATATAATATTATTATTATTATTATTATTATTATTATTATTAGCATCACGTCTTACTACCCGTTAGGGTTATACGCACTTACGCTAATGTGTAATGGTAGGGTGATTGTGAGATGAAACGGAGGACCTACAGTTTAACGTGGGATCCGAACCACGGTGGAGGCCTGGCATTCCACACATTCACAAGTTGTGATTAATACACGTCTTGTCAGAGGTGAAGGAAGGGTTTGAATATCAGATAAATCTGTGCCGGGACCGAAGATTGAACCCCGGACCTCCAGCACAGAAGACTGACACCTTACTCCTAGACCATCAGGTCACCAATCACAAACATAATATGTATATTCTTTTCCTTTGAATAATTTGTAGAAAGTCGTCATAGGTTGTCTTGGAGGTAAAGTGTTCGCTTCAGGACGCGATGTTGGTGGGTTCAAACCCAGCCTGGGTCGACGGATTTCTCTTGAGCGATAAAAACCCGTAGCACAACTTCCTTCAGAGGGCGAAGTAAAGCCGCCGGTACCATGTCGATTGTGTCATGTAAAATTACCCTTAATAGTATGTGAAAATACCTTTTCCGGTCAAATATGTAGGCTCTTTCTCTCACGCTCATAAAATTTCTCGCGTGCTGATAATATATTATTATTATTATTATTATTATTATTATTATTATTATTATTATTAGCACCGCGTCTTACTACCCGTTCGGGTTATACGNATGAAATGGAGGACCTACAGTTTAACGTGGAATCCGAACCACGGTGGAGGCCTGGCATCTGATAATATAGTCAGTCACTTCAGAGAGTGCACGTTAATTACCTCAAATAAATTAATCATAGAAACGGATTAGAAATAATATTTGTGTGGTACTGAGTTCGGAGGGTAGAACAAATTCCAGATATTAAACAGCTCTAGAAGTTCTCTAAAGTGTTTCTTTATGGCAACATAACCCTCTAACCGCCGAAAAATAGGAACAATTCAAAATATTAAACACCTCTAGTAGCTATCCGATTTTTTTTATGACAACAACTGTCGAAGGCTAGAAAAAATTCTAAACAATAAACACCTTTGGAAGTTCTCTGAAGTGCTTTTTATGGTAACACAGCCCCCTAATTTGTACTTGTACCTTAATTTTGATATTGTTTGAACCATAAATAAAGCCATATATATTTTGCTCATATAATTTCGGGGGCTGGGGGGGTTGAAACCCGAAAACCCCCCCTGACTAAGTCCTTGACCATAAGTAGCATCCACCGTATAAACCATTCATTTGTTGAATGACACGACACGCTTCTTTTGAATCGTTACAAATTACTTACATTTTACCGTAATAATTTTTTTCAATGTACTCCACGTCTTACTACATGTCTGGGCCATTCCCAATTATTACAATAATGAATAGAGGTGAGGACGGTAATACTTATGTTAGGATCAAAATCAAATTAACGTTCAAGTAAGGCAACTTCCCCTTAAAGTTCACGCGACGTTCATATAATGCAAGGAAACTAATGTATGATTTGTATGCATGTAACGTAAAGTAACCACTCGTGTGAAAAATATACAGTTAATAAGACTGTTTGAAAACAAAATTTTCACAAAAATAAAAACCAAGAATTTAGGGTTAATAGAACTTGCAATAGAACTTGCAATAGAAGCTTTAATGGAATTATAAAATAAAGTGTGTCAAGAACATACGATCAGGGTCGTATGTACGCACGGAGGGGAGGGGTCGGTGGGTGGGTGGGCTTAGGGGGTTCAAACCCTCCCCTTCCATAAAGAAATATTACACTAGATAAAACAATATCAATAAAATGAGACGAGAACAAAAACAGTTGCATTATTGGATTTCAGCGAGAAGCGATATTTGTACTTAGTAATTTATTATTATTATTATTATTATTATTATTATTAGCACCGCGTCTTACTACCCGTTCGGGTTATACGCACTTACGATAATGTGTAATGGTAAGGTGATTGTGAGATGAAATGGAGGACCTACAGTTTAACATGGAATCCGAACCACGGTGGAGGCCTGGCATTCCTCACATTCACAAGTTGTGATTAATTCACATCTTGTCAGAGGTGAAGGAAGGGTTTAGTAATCAGATAAATCTGTGCCGGGACCGAGGATTGAACCCCGGGCCCCTAGCACAAAGTTTGAGGAATAAATGTCAACGACACGTGGTGTTCCCAAGCGGTCACCCATCCAAGTATTGACCACGCCCGATGCTGCTTTACTTCGGTGATCGGACGAGAACCGGTGTTTTCAGCATGGTATGGCCGTTGACTTAGTAATTTCTTCCCTGAAGTTTAGTGACTATCTTGGACCAGCTATGACAAACTGTTTGTATCTATTTATTTATTTATTTAGCATCGCGTCTTACTACCCGTTCTGGTTATACGTTTAAGTACTAATTACGCTAATGGGTTAGGAATTGTGAAGGTTGCATATAGAGGAAGTGAACCCATATTTGCGTGGAGGGAGAGTGGAAAACCATTTAGGGAAAACCACCCCCAGTTCACCCGACCGAGATTCGAACCTCGATCTCTCCGTCCTCGGCAGTCAAGTTCAACACGACTAGCGTGTTAGTTAACTACGCCACCGAGGAGGGTGTGTTAGTATCGATGATTCATAAATTGCTTAGTGTTGCCAAGGATTTTGTGATTTTTTTTTGTGCTTACATATTTTACCGCCCCATTAAAAAACAAATATTTAAATGGCTCCGTATTACTTAAGGAAAGATATCAATAATATTTTATGTGTCCCCATAACTATATCACATATTAGGTTATTGTATTGTTAACCAGATAATTTTACCTAATCATAAAAAAATATTCATTACTGACCCCCTTAAAAAAAATCCTGCTTATGGGCCTGGCAACGACATTTTGGCGTTTGCAAGACGTGGACAAACTATACCGAAGAAGTAATCTGCACAACATAAAATAGACTGGAATGCGTTTTTTTTGTGGTGGTCAAGGTTCTAAACTGGGATGGGTGTTATAGGGAATGTTTTAGACATGTGAATTATTACTGAGGTTTTAACTATCTCCCTCACTAATTAGAGTGTATCTATTCTAGGATATTTTCATAATCCCTACCCTATATTAACTTTGATGACATCCACTTCAGTGGGTGCGTTGTCTAACGCGCTACTCTCGTGTTGGACTAGACTGCCGAATGGGAGGAGAACGGGGTTCGATCACGGTTGGGGTGCATTGAGGGTAGTTTTCCTTAAATGTATTTTCATTCTTCTTCTTCTTCCACGCAAATACGGGTGCACTTCCTCTCAATCAAATCTTCCTAAGTCATAAACCATTAACGTAATTAATACATAGGTGTATAACCTGAACGGGTAGTAAGACACGGTGATAATAAATACAAAATAAATAAATAAAATGAGACCACATTATTTTAATCCCGCATTTAGATTTTTTTTCAAACGTGATGATTTTGAATGAAGGTAGCGTCCATTAGCAACGTTGTTCAGCTTAACTTTATTACTCACAGAGTGGAATCTAGTATAGATACAGCCTTAAGTCCACAGGTTAAACAAATATGGGCTATTGTTTGAATACGTCGCTTGCCCAGCTGGAGCGAGAAATATTTCGGCTCTGTCAGGAAGGTAAATGTACAGTACATACATGGTTTCCCATTTGACTAACCAAACGTGCTTTGTGGATGAGCGATTAGAATTTACGATAATTTTGTAAAATGAAGATCCAGTAATGTAGAGACTGAGGTTTGGATCGATGTTGGCAACTTATATTTCCAAAATACAGACAGTAGTGTTAAACTTTTTTTTTCGCATCAGTTACTACCCGTTAAGGTCATACGATTATTTACTAACCACGCTTTTAGGAAATGTACGTGCATTTGCCTATATTATTATTATTATTATTATTATTTAGCACCGCGTCTTACTATCCGTTCGGGTTATACGCTTAAGTAATGGATTAGGAATTGGGAAGGTTGAATCTAGAGGAAGTGAACCCGCACTTGCGTGGAGGGAGAGTGGAAAACCATTTAGGAAAAACCACCCCCAGTTCACCCGACCGAGATTCGAACCTCGATCTCCCCGTCCTCAGCAGTTGGGCTCAACACGACTAGCGCGTTAGCCAACTACGCCACCGAGGTGGGTCATTTGCCTATAAGGAGAGTGGAAAACCATTTTGGAAAAACCACCTTCAGTACACCCAACCGAGATTCGAACCTCGATCTCCACGTCATCGTTGATCTTGCCTACTGTGAGAGTAGCGCGTTTAGACCCCGCGGCCTACGTGGGGTAGTGATTAAAATTATTTGATTTCCAACCAGATATGAACTAAATTAAGATAGATTTTTTATATTTATTTTTTCAAACCCAGGACCTTCCATGTAGTCTAGTAGTCAGAGTTCTTGGCTACACATATACAAGTCCCGGGTTCGATCCTCGCCCCTTCCAGAAATTTGTCTGTGAATCAATGAGTCTAGAACGGGGTAAAACTCAGCCTCATGAGGACAAATGAGGAGCTACTTGAATAAAGAAGTAGCGGCTCAGGTTAAAAGGACATTATCACGTAACTAGTCTGACACCTTATATAAGTAAGAGAATTTTAAAAGTGGAGACTCACCTGCCTGTGACACCTCTTACGAAGCTCCTCTGGGTTATCATTGCTGTGTCCTTCGAGCGTAGCCACGCACTTTTACATGCGCAGCGGACAATTTAATAACCTATTATCCCGTATCCAACATTTATCTCTGTCATCACCGGACAACTAAGAAAACCTCCCCGCTATGGCCAGCCTCCATCAGCGATGGTAGGAGTTGGCTCCTTCCATGAGTGTTTGAAAGCTCACTTAGGGGGACACCTGGCCTCAGGAATCATCCTAAAACTGATTTCAACCTGAGCTGTCCAGCATTACCTGACCAGATTTCCCGGAAGATGTCAACTACCAACAACTTAGTGTGTGGTAAGGTGCTCCTATCCCTTATTCACGTCAACACAGACAAACTCGACAGTGATTTAGCCACACTTCGTCTAAAGCCTTTCGGAGATTGTCTGGGAACTGCCAAGAGGAGGAACTCTGCTAGGATTACCGTACAAGGAACATCCTCAAGGCAGAGAGGGTAAGCCTCCTGTTCCGTCCTGGCCAGGGCAGTCACCATGAGGGCAAGTACATCTCAAACCCACCAGCTTCCAACTCAACCCGGTGCTTTCTCCAGCTGCTCCGGCCTAGAAAACTGAGAGTAACATCTTGTGGGTTTGCTTTGTGGAACACATTACACCATTTGTCAGCCAATGTTGGCACAATCCTCGGCAGAATCTCGCTTGGTATAGCTCGATTGTGACTCGAGACCATGAAGTTATTTTGTTTCCAAACGTAAGGGCTAATACATCCTGTAAATAAAGTAGAAGTCTTGACTACTTAAAATTATTAATTTGCCTGTCAAAATCTCTGACGCAAGATGAACACTGTTTAAAATTAATATTCTAAAACCCACTTCGGTGGCCGCATGATTTAACGTGCTACTAAATTGCTCATGACGGGGAGATTGAGGTTTATTCAAATTGGGTTTCCAATCTCCCTCCAAGCAAATGTAGGTATACTTCCTATAAATATAGAGATCCTGATCCCTTAAACTGTTAGTGTAATTAGTACATAAGCGTATAACCCGAACGAGTAGTAAGAAGCTGTGCTAAAATAATAACTAAAAACTTCATTCAGTTAGAAAAGAGAATACTTCAGAGAACACTTTTAGAGCTCACTTGAAAAAAAGCAGTTCAACTATGAATATATACTTATTCTTTGGCATCAGGAACCCGAAAGTTCACCTCCACACCTACGCTTATTTCATTCAAATACAAAATACAATCTGACTTTGGTGACGATCAAATGAAAACTATAGAAGAGGCATTTAATGGTATGAGAATTATAATTTTGATAATTTGAAAATTCAAATCAGGGGTCAACAAATGGTTGATCATGAGCTATACTGGTAGCTCGTGAATCGTGATTTCATTTCCGATGGCTCAAACTAGAAATCTATGTTGCACTTTTCAAAGTGACTTATCGTTAGTTCAGAATGTGTGTGATATCAATGGTTCTGGTTAGTGTTGCACTCTGAGTGAAGGCGTTAATCTGCTCTACTTGTGTGAGTTATCATTTCTAATGGAAGATAATGAAACATAAATATAAAAGGGCTCAAAGGTGAACAGCCTGATAACTACATTAAAATGGGAGGGACCAGTTAATCTAAGCTTCTACTAGGTCGGTGGGGCAGAGCGGCAAGGCTTGGAGCAAAACGATCCCCCAAACAAAATGCATGTAAATGAATAGAGACCCGTGCATTATGGTGGTAGAGTGGGTTAGAGCCCCTCTAGAAAATGTCTGAAAATTGTTGAGGTAGGCTACGCGTTGCACCGAGCCACTCCACTCCACTCTACCGACCCAATGGACAGTAGACACGGATCAGAATTCATCAAGTTCAGGAATCTTCGAATGCCCTCGGAAGGATTCGTAGTCAACCACGTGAGGCGTTATCAACAGATCAGCCATCCAGTCAACAGGTGTCCATCAGTTTTGAATTTTTTGAAAAGCAGTCCAGTAAACGGTTACAGGCCTACGTTTAGGAAAAGGTGATGGGTGTTCTCCGAAGGCAAGTCTTTTTGTTTTAATTTGGTGAACCCTATTTCTTCCATTTTGGTGCTTTCTCATCCTCGTCTGCCTCCACCACTGCGTCAAATAAACACTTCCTCGTCACTATTTATCACTGTCCTCATTAATGCTGCTAAAAGCTTACACAAAGACTGGCATACTGGGTCAGAATGGAGGGGGAAAAACCAACTCGCACCTCGCCGCATTATGGTGGACAGAACTCTTCTTCCAAACTATGCGCCGCGCTTCACCACGCCACTGTACTCTACCGACCTAGTGAACGCTTAGCTTTACTCAACAAACATTAAGCAAATGGCAGATGAAAGGGAATGTAATTCGTCTCAGTAAGATACACACTAAGTTTTTTTGTATCTCTCTCAATTATTTTGTTTAGAAATACCAACAATTATTTTAAGCTATTTCCATTAAAATTACAAATCCAAGACACAAAGCCCATCTCTAAATTGAACAAAGTCTTTAAAGCCAAATCTTCAGTACAGGTTACAATAATATCCAATACGCGATATGGCAAATTTTTCTAATAAATAACTTATCTCGTGAAATTATTTGATAATTTAAAAGTAGCTGCTGACCTTGCGGTCTAGGAGTGAGGGGTCAGACTTCTGTGCTGAAGGGTCCAGGGTTCAATCCTCGGTCCCGGCACAGATTTATCTGATTGCCAAACCCTTCCTTCACCTCTTACAAGACGTGTATTAATCACAACTTGTGAACGTGTGGAATGCCAGGCCCTCCACCGTGGTTTGGATCCCACATTAAACTGTAGGTCCTCCATTTCATCTCACAATCACCCTACCACTACACATTAGCGTAAGTGCTTAATCCCCGAACGGGTAGTAAGACGCGGTAATAATAATGATACTACAACTAATAATAAAAGTAGCTACCATACTGTATATTCCAAACGGGTAGTAAGACGTGGTGAAAAAGAAGTTAAGAAATAAAAGCTTTCATACTCATTAAGTTTCACCACCCCTTTTCTAAATCATTCGATAGTACCCATCTCTAGTATGGATCTTCCTCCTGTTAAATCTTTAAATAGAGATATGTCATCCCAACATTGCGCATGCGCGTTGGAGCCCTAAGTGCTCACAAATGTTCTGCGTGCACACATAACTTGCTACTAAGCTCACCTCTTAAGCTTATGAGCTACAAATTTGCTTAATATAACATCATTAATGCTATAGAATAAAGTGACTTATTAGTTAATAAAAATATTACATTACAGTCCTGATTATCCGAGGTTACGTATTATCCAAGGTGGTAGCACAATTTATGTTTCTTGAGAATTGTCTAGGAAACTATCCACACTAGAATGGTCCATCCGTCTGATTTGATTAGAGGAGAGAATTATCGCTTAGACTTACTGTGGCACTGTAAGTATTATTGTCTCTGCCATTAAACTTGGCTGAGTCAGTTTGTCTCTCACTGAGTGTTATGGCTGAAGCTCATTGATATTTCGTGATTTTTTAAAAATATTGTAAGGGTATGTAGTTTAATGTATTTTATAGTGTTCTACGTTATTCGAGTATTTTGCCGTCATAGACCCCCTTGGTACCGTTAACCTCGGATAATCGACACTCTACCGTGCATATATTTATAAAGATTAATTAATTAAACTAAAATTCAATTAAAATATTAAATTTTTCACGTGCATATGCGCGCTCATATACAAGACCCCGCCACTACTCTTTTTAACAGGCAAAGATTTGAATCTCGCCCCCCCCCCACTCCTATAATCTGTAAACAAGACCATACTAGACTGACGCCGTATTCCACGTGATCAGCGATGACACGTCTGTATAGTTTTTGTTTGTTTTATTTTATCTCAACATCTTAATACCTCTTCAGGTTATACGCATTTTTGTACTAATTACGCGAAGAGGTTAAGAATGAGAAAGGTAGAATTAAGAGGAAATGAATCTGTATTTTCACCGAGGGAGAGTAGAAAATCATTTGTCAAAAATCACCCTCAGTACAGCCGACCGGGATTCGAAACCCCAATCTCTCCGTCATTCGCAGTCCAGTATATTGCGAGAATGACGCCTTAGACCATTCAACCAACGAAGAGGGTCAGTAGAAATGTTGAGAGTTACCAAAATGTTTACACTTAATTAAGCAGTAACATGTTTTAGTGCGAGTTATGTTTTCCTTTTCGAAATGCAATCTAATCTAAGCCTCCTCCTTCACCCCCCAATCAAACTCACCCCCTAACAATATATCTCATGAATCCATGAATACAAAGCAGCCCCTCCTTGTCAGTAGCTGGAGCTTATACACGCATCCGCGTGCCGCGGGGTATATTTTTATTTTGAGCGGGGAAAAAGCGGGGTATTTGGGGCAACAGGTGTGGACTACCTGAGCCACGCTCCGGAAACACCCGACCTCACCCGATCCAGGAGACGCAGGGTATCTAAACGTCGTGACGCGCCTCTAGCGAACGGACCAGTGTGCTATCCGCCGGTGTGACCAGCATAACGTACATCTGATTAGTCTGTGCCTGTAAGTTATACAATCAAGAAAGCGTATTTTCGGTTGCCACACGATTCGTCAGGTACTAGTTCCACTCCAGGGTGAGGTCATTTTAAAATATACAATATACTTTAACTTACTATAGTACAAATATTTTTTGTGTAAATTATTTAAGCATTCATATAATTATTTTCTTTAATATTAATTTAATCTTTGGAATCAAAATATAAATTGTAGGTTGCACGCCACATATTTCTCACTCCTTTACAAAAACATTAAGACATATACTTAAAACTTGTAATATATCAAACAAATTAATATACATTGTTGCAGAAATATAGGTATAAAAAAGGAACACCATTATTCACTAAAGAGCAAAAACATTTAACTCACCATTTCCCAGGCATCCATTAAAAATATATATTTCCTATATCAGGGAATTGTTTGTTTTAAAAAAATACATTTCAAATATATATTCTTAATACATAGTTGTACAACTTGGAGATGATAAATTATTTATTAACTCAAAGAGTTGTGGAGATTTAATACAAATGGGATATATATATATATGTAAGGAACCACCATTTTACTGGAAAATAGAGAAGCATAGTTTTTATTATAGTGGGGCCTGGATACGAATTTTAATGAAAATTTTTAGAGTCAATTTTGAGAAAATAGTTTTTTTCTTTTTCCACCCCTGAGTGTTTTGATGGATAATCCCAAACACTCCTTTGGGAAACCTGATGTAAGTCTTAGGTATAAAGTCTTAGCCTGATCATTAAGATGTTTTCGGCTCTAGGCCGAGACACAGACAAAAATACAGAGAGTTGGACATAAATACAGAAAAATGGCGTAGAGAAAACAACTTTTTCGGGCTTAGGGGGTAATTAAACGTTGACAACCATCAACATCTTGAATTAAATTGTTTTTTGACAGTCACAATACATCCTCTCTCAGAGGGGTCACGAAAAATTAAAATTTTTATTATTATTAAGTACCTTGATGATATTTCTTTGAATTTATTAAACTGTAAAATTTAATGTGAAGAGTTAAACCCCAAGCCTTTGAACTACAAATTTACAAAATTTATTGATGTTATTCAACTTGACATTGAGGTTTCGAAATACTAAATTACACAATTTATTATAATTTAGTCTAGAATTTCAAAACGTATATAAAACTCAATCTAAGCCTAGTTCCTTGAAATACTAGATTATACAATTTCTTGTCAAAAGTTTAACTCAACATGCCAAAAAATGGATATTATTATTCAATTTACCTATAGTATTTTGGATAGTTAAAATTATTTTTCGCAAGAAGTTTAACACAATATTTCAAAATTAATATATTTTTCAATTTTATTATAATATTTTAAATTAACAAACTACTAAATTTATATCAAATACATTAAACAAATAGACGAAAACACAACACTTAGAAACTTGATAATATTTTGATGCTTTGGATTAATAAGGTAAGTTTTAAGATCAATAAAATAATTTCTTGCAAACAATATTAATAATACTTAACACCGTGTCTTACTATCCATTCGGGTTATTCTCTTAAGTACTAATTACACTAATGGTTTAGTAATTGGAAAGGTTGAATATAGAGAAAGTGAACCCAAATTTGCGTGGAGGAAGAATGGAAAACCATTTAGGAAAAACCACCCCCAGTTCACCCGAGTGAGATTCAAACCTCGATCTGACCGTCCGTGGCAGTCTAGCTCAACATGAAACTAGCGCTTTAGTCAGCTACGTGAACTAGGTGGGTTTCTTGATAATAGTTGGGTTCTACATTTAAAAACGTAAATATTGTCATCATGATTATAAATTCAGAGTAAAAAGTTTAACGAAACTTTTATTTTTGGATATATATTACTACAAAATATTGAGTAGACCTTTAAAAATAAGTTAAAAAGTGCATTAAGATGATACTGGATTGATAAATAAAAAACTTTTATTAATATACGATAATTTATTAAAATTGAACCAGTAAATATTAATTAGTACTTGTATAAGTAGTATTATGATAGAATAAAATTACGAATAAACTTTTTATTCCTTAAAAGTAACTACAAAGTTGTTTGAACATAAAAATGGTATGTCAGCAATGTTTAACTTAATTACAGATTAATAATTTTAAGCCCCCCCCCCNATAATAATTTTAAGCCCCCCCCCCCCCTATTTTAGTACATTGATTTACTCAGTCAAACCCAAAATAAGCTCACACCATTTTGATAGTATCTATATTACTATTCATCCCTTGTGGCATCAAAATGAATTATATTCAACTGTCCCCAATATACATCATATAAGATTACAAAATTACATGACTTTAGGTTAGCTAATTGTTCTCCACCTTAAACATATACCTGATTTGAGGTTGTAAAAAGACTGTTTATTCCTGCTACATATACCTGACTTGTGACTATACGGTAGCCAATTATCTGTCCTTGAAACATATATCTGACTTGATGGTAGCTAATGGAGCTTAAACCTAGTCTTACACTAACAGATTAGGGATAGTAAAGATGGTATTAAGGAGGAAACTTATCGACATTTTCGTTGAAGGAGAGTGAAAAATAATTCAAGAGAAACCACCCTTCCTATACCTATACCTTGATTTTGGTTGGAAGATCAGTAGAGAAAATCAAAACATATTTCTTTGTGGCCAACATTGATGACATTTTCCTATATTATTTGTGTTATTTGATAGTTATTGATAATATCTATCTAAAGTAACATCGGCAGATGACATGGCTTTATGTATTAATATATTAACATTGTTTTAGTAACTTTGATAACTAACTTCTACTGTTCTTCCTACCAAAATCATACTATAGCTAGGATTCGAACACACACATTATATATATATATGTATATATATATATATATATATATATATACATATCTGAAATCAGCAAACAAGTTTAGAAAAAGTTTTCGTTCAATATACGTGCTCACAAATTTTGATTAAAATCCAGTTTAAAATCAATAAACATTGGTTAACTTGCAGTATATAATTAATTAAGGTAAATTGACAGTAAAAAAAATTCTGTGTAATTTTAACAAGTGTGTAGTTATGAGCTATAAACAATGATTCAATTATTTTAAATCAATACAGTTCAAGAGTTTTAAGGGTTCGAACTTGCTACCTTGTGATTTTCATGTTAAGGTAAAGCAATTAATATATGGAGTCGAAATTTAGTATAGCTAGACATTCATAAGAAGTATACAGAATGAAATATTTATAATATGTCGAATTTTTTAGTACATAAGCAGTTTAAAAGTAGAAAAATATCATTTCTAAGCAAATAAAATAATATTCTTTTTATACCCTGATAATTTGATTTTATCTCATTTTGTAGCACACAGTGTAATTATTTAGATTTTTTAAAATACCATCCTCTTCTCGTTAATTGTATTAGTTTGTCCTAACTGATATAAATACAAATATAAATTTGAAATGTCCATTTCATGGAATTTATTGTTTTGACTGTATCGTCTGTAGCTAGATAACACCGACTATCAGAACATAATATGCCCGGCCAAAGCAGAAGTCAAAATAATCCCAGCTAACACCCTGATAAAGCGGACGCCGATTTCCTTATCTGGTCGGTGTTGCTGGAATGGGCTGAGACATTGCTACTTGCTATCTTTTCCAAAATAACCTCCCTACCCCTAACTATGTTAAATTTCCTCCCAAGATGTTATAGATTCAAGAAATCTTAATGATTCTCATTGCCAATTAATCTTAACAGACTAGATTACCACAGTGGGAACCGTATTTATAATCATTCGTAAACCTGTCTTGATTTCACACTACATGGAGATTAAAATACGTGAATGGTAGTGGCAATATTACTTTTAATACCTGCACCAATGGCCATGGGGATTGAGGCATCAGTCTCATATTGTTTGGTTTTATTTTGACGAAGAGGTTGGGATTCAAATCCCGTCCTAATATAAAGAGGTGTTTTAATTAATGTCTTTTCACTTTCCTTTTGCGCGAATATGAATACACTTCTTCTAAATTTTACTTTTCCCATCTCTAGACAATTGGGTTGTTAAGAAAGTATAGCCTGGGCAAATCGTTTGAAACGGCGCAAAATAAAGTAGCAATAAATAGAAATTAGCCTAATCAATATGGGCTTAGTTATTCATAAAAATATAAATATAAATCATTATTCTTAGTAAAATTTTAAAATTTACCTGCCAAACTAAATACAATAATACTAGCCCTATATTCAGTTTTAGCCTTAGTTACAATTAGTAAAATTACTAATATTCACCCACTTTGGTGGCCGCATAGTCTAATGCACTACTCTAACAGTAGATCAGACCGTCGATGACGGGGAGATTGAGGTTCGAATCTCAGTCGGGTGTACTGAGGGTGGTTTTTCCAAAATTGTTTTCCACTCTCTCTTTATCTACGAAAATGCGAGTACTCTTCTTATAAATATAACCTTCCTAATCCCTAAAACCACTGGCGTAATTAGTACATAAGCATAATAACCCGAATGGGTAGTAAGACGCAGGGCTAAAAAAAACCTTATATTCAAATAGGACATTTACGATAAAAAAACTACTGACCAAACCCTTACAAATTCCTCACCCTCGTTTTAAAATTACATATTCAGCTTTTGTGGATTTAAAGACTTCTTATAATACTCATGTTGATAACATTTTGGATCACTTCTTTTCTTGGAAAAAACCCTTTGGAAAAAAAATATGTTGAGGCAAAATTTCATAAAATTTATTTATTGGTGATGTTTTATAGATAATAATAATAATAATAATAAAATAATAATAATAATGTATCAAAAGTGACAGTTGCAGATAACATAACTTGACATATGAATGTGTTAAAGTGGATCTATAGACAAATTTTCTTTGGAAGACAGATATAAAATTAATATAGTATGTACTTTCACATATTCATAAGTCAAATCATGGGTCCGACACCTTAGCTCAGACGATACTGTGTCTGCTCAGTGAGCTAAGGGTCCCGATTCGATTCCCGGCTTGGCCGAAAATTGATCCTTGATGAAAATAGGGGTTTACTCTTTCAAATAGATAAATTAACTGTCGGGTACTGGTTGTTGTGCCTGTCCTGGTCTTAAGTTAGATTATAAGGCATATGAAGCTTCAACAGGTCTAGCAAGCCGGTAGTGGAAAATATATGGCTTGAATAAAAAAACTGACCCAAACCACAGGCTGGAAACAGTAATGGATGTAAAAAAAAAAGTCAATTCATGTAATCTGCAGATGTCAATACCCATCAAACAAATCTGATTATAATAATGTATCAATATTGACCCAGATATTTTTTGCGTGCTTTTTTACTGTTCTTTCCTATGAAAATAGGACCATAATAACTTATCAAACTCGCACATAAGGCCCTTTCTATTAAAATTGGACTGTGATATATTTACTTTTCATTTCAGATATGAAGTTGATATCCTAAATAATCGTGACGTCCTTTCAGTGTACATAACTAAAAAAGTACTTCTTTTTTTTGAAATCAAGCACCATATTGTGTGGCTAGATAGATAGATACACAGTTAACGCTCTAATGATAATATTTGAGCTGTTACGTCAAAATATAAAAGTCATATGTGGGACTAAACATTATTTATTACGTATTGCACATACATAGCACTGTGCCCAAGATTGCATTGGTGTGAAACTTTTTGTGGGTGCGACCCCAATGAAGGTATATTTTATTTAGAACACCCCATGCCATCGTGTAAATAATATACAGGTTTTACTCCTACATGAGGCCTTCTCCTCTTACAACTGACTTGATACACTATAAATGTTTCTAAGGCTAATAGTATACAGCCAAAGTCATTTTATTGCACACATCATTTGCTTACAAGAATACAAAGTCTGTATCTTACCTAACAGGGGTTATCGTATCGTCTATGATATTCATAAAAAATTAATCCTGTGACGCCTTAATATCTCTGGAACCCCTTATGTGGTCACGACCCCAGGGTTGCATACCACTGCCTTAGAGTTGTTCAAGAGGAATATGCTTTATTCTCAATATGTTCTCTTTCACGAATAAAATAAGTTAAACTAAATACATTTATTTTGCAACCCCTCTAAAAGTTACCTGGCAGTCTAGGGGTAAGGTGTAAGACTTCTGTGCTGAGGTCCGGGGCTCAGTCCTCGGTCCCAGTACAAATTTATCTGATTGCCAAACCCTTCCTTCACCTCTGACCAGACGTGTATTAATCACAACTTGTGAATGTGTGGAAGGCCAGGCCCCCACCGTGGTTCGGATTACATGTTAAACTGTAGGTCCTCCATTTCATCTCGCGATAACCCTATCATTACATATCAGCTTAAGTGCGTATAGCCTTAACAGATGGTAAGCCGAGGTGATAATAGTAATAATAATAATAATAATAATAATCGAATAACAATATCTATTTATCTAAGCTAAAATGATATTCTAACTCTACTGCTTTTGAGTAAATCCAAAATAGATAATCCCTAATTATATTCCTTTTAAAATCACATTTTTGCTATTGGCATTTCATTCTACAATATTAGGTCCAATTCACATAGAACTAGGATTAGTAAATTTGTAATTGTTTAACGACTTACATTATTTTTATACATTTGAAAAAAAAGTACTTGAAATTTCTTCCTAATTTTGATGTTTATGTAAGGCCTGTTTTTTCATGATTTTTAGCCCCCACCTCTCCCCAAATAAGGGATCATATGACTTTCTGTCATCCCCTCCCCCCGTTTCTATCTTAAGAACTATCTTACGATTAGGTAAATTAGGTTATTTTAACAGTTTAGTTATCAATATACATTAGGATTGGTAACAGAGCGAGTGAAACGAGATTTTAGGATAATTTAATCCAATAAAATTAAGTGTAATACATAATAAATAAGTTAAATATAAGTGAACTTTACCTAAAGTTTATTTTTGATTTTTTTTTTTTTTTTAGATTTTGTCTCGCCATAAACATTGATAAATACCTTACGTAAGATGAATTCGGACCTTTCTACACACCCTCAAAATAAAACCTATGAAAATACTGAAACCCCCCCTCCTTTGAAAAACAAAAACACCTTACGTATCTAAGGACGGCCCCAAAGCTATCTATAAATAAGTTTATTAACGGGGAACACTTAAACAACAATATTACCCGCTTCGATGGCCACATGATTTAGGCGCTACCATTGCAGTGGACTGAACTGCCGGTGACGGGGAGATCAAGGTTCGAATCTCGTTTGGGTGAACTATGGGTGGTTTCTACAAAATGGAATTCCAACTAACCACCACGAAATGGTGAGTACGCTTTCTTTAAATATAGCCATCCTAATCCATAAAATCACTAGCGTAATTAGTACATAATCGTTTATACCGAACGGCTAGTAAGACATGGTACTAAAAAGATAAATATATATTTTTTCAACACTAGAATTTGTTCAAATTCAGTGTTACGTAACGATGTGATGTACCCACCATCCCCCCATGTAACAACATGTAGACATTATTATTATTATTATTATTATTATTATTATTATTATTATTATTATTATTATTATTATTATTATTATTATTATTATTATTATTATTATTAGCACCGCGTCTTAATACCCGTTCGGTTTATACGCACTTACGCTAATGTGTAATGGTAGGGTGATTGTGAGATGAAATGGAGGACCTACAGTTTAACGTAGGATCCGAACCACGTTGGAGGCCTGGCACTCCACACATTCACAAGTTGTGATTAATACACGTCATGTCAGAGGTGAAGGAAGGGTTTGACAGTAAGATAAATCTGTGCCGGGACAGAGGATTGAACCCCAAACCCCCAGCACAGAAGATCAACACCTTACCCCTAGACCACCAGGTCACCTAGACATTAAAGGTCATCCCCTTCCCTTCTCAGCAGCGTTACGTGCTTAATGGATGATACCAAAAGGGTGGTAAGTACTCTTCTGAAGGGCAGTTCAAGTTATTCTAGGACAGGTGTAGTATAAAATAAATGATACGTTTGCACCGCACAGACATTCTCGTTCCTTTGTTTTAAAACGGTGATATTTACTCTAAACCTGTAAGAAATGTGAAACAAAATAATAGTCATTGTTGCAGAAACACTCCCCCAAAAGATAATTAACGAAATATAATACATTGTGACAAAAACATATTGAGAAAAATGTAATTTCTCTGTTCACCAAAGAGCATGACAATCAATTTTCCAGACATCAATTTAAAAAATATGTACTTGCCAATATCTCATGGACTACTGGTTTCATACAAGTATAATTCAAATATATTTTTATATCTAGTAGGACTACAATTACTTTGAAATAATAAGCTATTTTTTTTATTTCGACTAGCTGCGGAGATACTATCAAAAAATTGAAAATTTCTACTTTTGTATATTACCATCAAAGTAATTTTCAAGGGAAAATTAAAATTTCCATTTTGTTTATAATGTTTAGACAGTGCCTGGATACCACAATTGTATTAATATCGTTAAAACTGAATTCGTGAAAATAGAGCTGTTATATTTTCCACGTAAATTGAACCACCCTTAATTTTAAGGTTATACCCATCTCGGTGGCGTAGTTAGCTAATGATATAGTTTAGTGTTGAGCTAGACTGCCGAGGACGGGGAGATGGAGGTTCAAATCTCGCTCGGGTGAACTGGGGTGGTTTTTTCTAAATGGTTTTCACCCTCCCTCCACGCGAATTCGTGTTCATTTCCTATACATCCAACCCTCCCAACTCCTAACCCTTTAGCGTAATTAGTATTTAAGCGTATAACGCGAACGGGTAGTAATAAGAGGTGCTAAGTATAATAATAATAATAATTATTATTTAATCTTAGATAGATAACAAAAAAAAATTATGAGGTACCTTATGAAAACCCTATACAGCAAGTTTTATCCTGATCAGTAAAATTATTTCAGTTCTATTCCTAGTAACAACTATCATTGCCCCCTACACCCCCAAAAAAACCTTTCCTGGTTCAGGTGGTCATGAAACGTCAACATTTATCAAAATCTCGAGTTCGATTTTATTGACGATCACAATACTTTCTCTACCTGTAAGATAGAGAGAAAGTAAAAAGNATCAGTAAAATTATTTCAGTTCTATTCCTAGTAACAACTATCATTGCCCCCTACACCCCCAAAAAAACCTTTCCTGGTTCAGGTGGTCATGAAACGTCAACATTTATCAAAATCTCGAGTTCGATTTTATTGACGATCACAATACTTTCTCTACACGACGAGGGGTTGCGTGCAAGTAAAAAGGAAGCGCCCGCCTGTCAATAGGGTGTATCGTATCATTTATCAGAGTGATTTAATCTCCCTCCCATCTCACGAATAAAATTTTACATGAGCAAGAACCAAATCGATATTTTCGTCTCTTTATTTAATTTTTGTTTTCATGCAAAACATTTATCAATGTTCGACGCAGTCTTTATTAAATTTGTTCTCCCAGTGACCTTTTTCGCGAAAGTCAACGGGACCTATTGTTTTATTTTTAACTAGCAGCCTTTAGTACCCGTAGTAGGCCTAACGGATAGCAGGGAACACTTTGGTGGTCAAATAATTTAAGGTACGGTTTGTCAAAATACGGCTCAGAGGCCTAATACGGCCCGCCGCTATGTTCAATCAGGCTCGTTGGATACTTAATTAATATGTGTTGCGTTGTGGAGCAGGCTCTTTTTAGACACAACCAAACTGTATTTAAAAAAAAATCATGCCAAATAAACTTTATTGGTATTGGTAAATAATGCCCAAAAATATAAGGCATTGTTTTTGCACTCTCATTCATGCAACATTTAGTGTTTTCAACCATGGAACTTAAGAAAAGTGATCTTATAAACCTACTTACAGATGAGCATCTGTCTTCTCTCTTGAGAATCCCTTCTTCACTTTTTCACTCAACTCACAAACCATCTTATAAAGTTACTGAACGAACTTAAAAAAATACTGGACCACCAAGGTATTTATGATTAAAAAAAAATTCAAAATAGATTTAAACTTATCCAAGTCAGTCTATTATGTGAGTGTTTATAATATTTAAAAAAATATTGAAGAAAAACTCATGAATAAAAAGTATTTGACCCACCTTTTTTTTATTTGGCTCTTCTGTAATTAAGTTTACAAATTCTTGGTTAGGTATTACTCTCGTGATAGACTAGACTGCCAACGACAGGTAGCTCGGGGTTCGATTCCCGGTCCTGAGAGAATGTTTATTTTCTCCTCTTCTCCACGAAAGTGAAGGTATACGTCTTTTGAAGTCAACCTTCCTCATCACTAAAACATTAGCTTAATTAATATGTATGTGTACGACCCGAACGGTTAGTCATACACGGTGCTGAAAGAACTAAAATAAATGTTACGTCACAATCGAACTAACTTTCTCACATTGTATATTTTAGCTTAGAAGAAAATGTTCAAAAATAGGTTTTTAGTAAAGTGCCCTTAGGTAAATTGTACTCTTAAAAAGAAACACATAATCTTATTTATCACAATAATCACTCTCTCTATATAAATTTTAAACCAAATTGTTCAAATATATTTGACAAAACTCAAATTATCAGAAATACATTATTTGTAAGATACCCTAAAATTATTTATTTAAAAAAAAATCTTATTTATCATTCAAAATTATTCACAAATTCTCATTTATATATTTTTATTTTGGTATTTTTAGCTACAATTTGAACAAAATAAACGAATTCATAAAATAATCTAGGCTATATCCGAATAGTCTAATTATGCGGCGTCGCGTTGGGTCATGGCGTTGATAGCTGCATATGCAATCACGTGACCAAGTGTAGATCTGTCCGAATAGTCACGAATGAGACTGATGCAGTCTTCTCGAGGTTTTGGTAACCATGGATACTGAAAACTACGAGGCATGCGGTTTTCTCGCGGCGTTGGTGCGGTGTTTGACTGGCAATTGTTTTATTATTATAGTTTCGTCTGCTAGAGCACTGACTTACGTTGTTGCGCCATTTTAAACAAGTCTAATATAATTTCTCGTCTCATGATTTTCTTCATGTCTTCGAAAAATAAATCGCCACAAATCTGTAAGTATGCCAATTAATTACATGTTATATTTTAAGATATAAAGTGTTTATTAACTTAAAGATTTTACACATGAATAACATTATAGGCCTACGTCTGATAGGTATAAACTTTATTGTTGCGCATATTTTAACGTGTAAATAATATGCATATTTAAATAGTTTTTGCTATATAAAATAATTACCACTTAGTAGAGTGTAATAATAATAATAATAATAATAATAATAATAATAATAATAATAATAATAATAAAATTTACATAGTTTACATAGTTTATAAGTTATTCGGTAGGAAGCAGCACTGCGGGCCCAAATATGTTGCCGTTCGAATAGTTTGATGCAGTCTTCGCTATGAAAACCGCGAGAAGTGTAAAATTATCAAGACTGCATCAAGTTTTCATCAAGTCAAGTGTACTTGACTATTCGGATACAGCCCTAATCTCTTTGTGCAGTACGAGCTTAGCAAACAGAATTTTTTTTACGTCATTTTGTAAACTAAAGTGTTGGAGACAGCCCTAATTAAATTATTCCCATTTTGTTTTAATTGTGTTATGATCCCCCTCAAATTATCCACTAATTTTAAAGATAAACATATTCCACAATAAACATTATTTTATTTTAATACATTATAAGATTTAATTGTTTAATTTAATAACTATACTATTCCTAGATTAGAAATGTCTATATACAACAAACAGATCAAGTTAATAGTTCAATCCACGATACTTTTTCCTTTAGTGACGTCACAATGTTTACAGAATTGAAAGGGCCTTCGTAATGTAATTTCATTACCTGCCAGTGAGATGCCAAATACATGCTTATCTTATCCACTGTATGAACAATGACTAGGAGTGCGTGGTGTATATTCTATTAGGTATATTCTTAATTTATTGACACAATCTAATTTATGCTAATAGTTTATTTATAAGATCCCGGATATTATGTGATGTGTGATTGATTAGCCTGATTACCGGAAGAGGCTAATAGACTTATTACTTTCAGAATGCGCTTGCGTATCCACTAGAGGAATGAGTCTAATATCAAAATAAAATTCAGTTCATTATGTTCATTTCGTACACTTATACTACCCATCTATCTCAAATAGGAAAAAAACTTTTATACAGAGTGAAAATATGTCTGCAGTAAAAATCTCATTATAGTTCTTTCATTGTAAAACAATTTTTTCGAAACGAGCCAATAGGAATAAGGGAATTTTAATAATATCTTCATGTCTTTTAAGGTTTTATAACAAATTCTGAAAAAAAAAACCTACTAGATTCTTCAAGTAGTTTACGAGAAACGGTGAGCTATTTTTTAGGATTTTAGAGAATTTGATCGCGGTAAACATGATGACGCTTGGATTTTCCCTGAAAAAAACTTAGAAAGTCATCACGAGTCGCGCCACCAGTACTGGTGCGCATAGCTTATATGGGCATATGCTCGCATCATTGTGCGCATGCTCACATTTTTATTTTAAAACTGACAAATTTTACGTGATTCAAATATTTGAATGTGTGGTGTATGTAACAGTCGTCTCGAGTGGGAAAAACTGGACAATCTGAAGAAACATGTCCTTTCTAGAGGGCATGTTACAAAGAAAGCATTGGACGCAGGTGTCGCTGGCTGCAGCAAACGACAAACACACGATTTTAGAAATGAACCAGAGGGTAAAGAAAGCCAAGACAGAGAAGACTGCCTTCATAAGCGATACTGTGAAAATGTGTTTGAAAGCAAACATGTCTCTAAAAAAATTAGATCACCCTGCTGTACGCAAGTATCTGAATACGGAAGTTGTCTTTGTATAACTAGAACTACAGGCCTGTAACTTTGCTACATAATGCTATTTTTAAAAATGTAAATGCTACAAAACGGAATTTTTCAAAACCAAAATGCTATCTTTACAAATAATTGATGATAAAAAAACAGTGTGTCTACCTATAAGGAAATTTTATGAAAAAGTTTCAAATTAAAATATCAGCATTGCGTTTGGTAAAAATAAATTTACTTTTAGTAAGATTTTATTGTTTAAAAAAAAAGTGCATGGATCAAATTTGGTAAAAAAATTAAAATGATGAAATTAGTGGATAGTGGAGTAGATTACATATGATGCGTTACATACTCTGTACTCATCGTCAGACATTGTTAGAATAATCAAATCTCGAAGGCTAGGGTGGTAAGGACACGCAGCGCTAATTGAATAGAGTATTGACTGACAAACCCAATGGGAAGAAACCAGTGGGAAGACCTAGGTGCAGATGGGAGGATAACATTACAATGGGCAATAAAGAAATAGTGTGTAATTATGTGTATTGGATAGAACTAACTCAAGATAGGGAGAAAATGTAATTATGTGGACTGGTAGAACTAACTCAAGATAGGGAGATAATGAAATTATGTGGACTGAGTAGAACTAGCTCAAGATAGGGATAGAATGTAATTATGTGGACTGGGTAGAACTAACTCAAGATAGGGAGAGAATGTAATTATGTGGACTGAGTAGAACTAGCTCAAGATAGGGATAGAATGTAATTATGTGGACTGAGTAGAACTAGCTCAAGATAGGGATATAATGAAATGAGGTGGATCGGATAGAACTACCTCAAGATAGGGAGAGAATGTAATTATGTGGACTGAGTAGAACTAGCTCAAGATAGGGATATAATGAAATTATGTGGACTGAGTAGAACTAACTCAAGATAGGGATAGAATGTAATTATGTGGACTGAGTAGAACTAACTCAAGATAGGGATATAATGAAATGAGGTGGATCGGATAGAACTACCTCAAGATAGGGATAATAATGTAATATGTGGACTGAGTAGAACTAGCTCAAGATAGCGATATAATGAAATGAGGTGGATCGGATAGAACTACCTCAAGATAGGGATATAATGAAATTATGTGGACTGAGTAGAAATAACTCAAGATAGGGATAGAATGTAATTATGTGGACTGGGTAGAACTAGCTCAAGATAGGGATAGAATGTAATTATGTGGACTGTGTAGAGCTAACTCAAAATAAGGATAGAGTGTAATGAGGTAGATTGGATAGAACTACCTCAAGAAAGGGGTATGGGGTAATGAGGTGGATTAGATATAGCTAACTAAAGATAAAAATTGCTGGCATACTTTTGTAAGTGTGCCAATAATCTTTCGATTTCCTAATGACATAGAGTAAATAAGTATTATTTTATTATATTTTAAGATATGTATGATTTATTTAACTTTCATAAGCCATTGTATTGCGTTGCCAGTTCTAAAATCAATTTTAGAATTAATTTTTATTCAAATTAATAGTTATAAGAATGGTGCTTCTATACCGAAGCGCACTCGTAACATAAGCTTTTGTCGAGTCCTATAAAATTGGTCGTGCTTCAAGCCTACTGAAAACCGACGTTTTTAAAGGTTAGTGGATAGATCTATCCATTAGCTGGAATGGAAAGATTGATGGACAAATGGATGGATGGATGGGCGGAAGAGTGCAGGACGTACTGTCAATCTTTTTTTTTTCCCCCACAGGCTAGGTGTGACGCAAATTTTTTTTTCACATGATAAAATAGAAAGAACAATCGAAGGATGGATGAGGGAAAAAAATATGACGTTAATGAGCGTTGGTCACATTGAGTACGAAAGCTCGCATCCATGAGCCTTGATTGTGTTTTACATCCCCATTCTCCAATCACGAATAAAGACATTTTCATTTTAGACGTGACTTGAAATTTATGAGGAGTGAAATATTAAAAAAAACAAAAAAAACCAGCTAGTGTTAAAAATTATTCTAAGCAGAGATGAGTTAAGAAAGAAATTCTTTGAAAGGTTTCTGTTTCATTTTACAAAATTATCAATCCTTATTATCGCTATTGTATCAGAAAGGGTTATTGTGTGTACAGTTTTTTAAAAATTTATTTTATTTATGGTTTTTACTCTAACAATTTATTTTTATCTCGTCTATTTACCCATCTGGGATATCAGTATATTTTTCAAACCTTTAGGATAAAACGTATAAAATAAAACATCTTATAACAAATACTAAATGTCAAGATTCTGTATATTATTATTATTATTATTATTATTAATATTATTATTAATATTATTATTATTATTATTATTATTATTATCACCGCGTCTTACTACCCGTTCAGGTTATACGCACTTACGCTAATGTGTGATGGTAGGGTGATTGTGAGATGAAATGGAGGACCTACAGTTTAACGTGGAATCCGAACCACGGTGGAGGCCTGGCATTCCTCACATTCACAAGTTGTGATTAATACACGTCTTGTCAGAGGTGAAGGAAGGGTTTGGTAATCAGATAAGTCTGTGCCGGGACCGAGGATTGAACCCCTGACCCTCTGCACAGAAGTCCGACACCTTACCCCTAGACCACCTGGTCACCGATTCTGTATAACACAACGACATAATCATACACACATTTTATCATATAATCTACTATCTTCAATTGTCCGACGTTCCTTGGCTCATATTAGTGATATTATGAAATTCATTTCTATTAAAGGTTGAATTTTCTGGTTGGTGATAAATTTCGATTGAAATTAAATCCATTTTGTATTATCCGACCCCTTGGGGGTAATGGTCAGTGCACCTAGACATGAACCTAAGGGCCCCGGGCTCGATTCCTGGCTAGTGTTTTGGGTATTTTTCTCTTAAGAGGAATTATTCCAACAGTCACCAGTGGTTGGTTAATTATTTTTAAGATGGGTTAAGACACACCGTCTCTAAAACTTCGTAATTACTATCGTCAAGACCCATAGTAATAATGAAAACATTTAGATATTTTCACGAATACATTACTTTCTCTATGTGTGAAAGTAAAAATCTTAAGTTTAAGGTGGAGATGTAGTAGACGCGAGAAAGGTAAGTGTTTTTGTAATTTTTATATCAAACACTTTTTGGGCCTCAATAAATAATATATTTCGCCAATAAAACCATAAGAGTTTAATTTTCTTCACGCGGTGATGTCAACAGATCTTGAATATCTATCGTGAGCATAGCGGTATTAAGAATTAATAGCCAGAGCTATTATTTATGCTTATTAGTGGGAATTACTCCATCTAGATATTATATTCTGAAAATTGAAAAGTGACACCTGGATAGCTCAGTGGTTAGAGCATTGGCGTACTAAGCCAGAGGTCCCGGGTTCGTTTCCCGTGTCCAGGTGTCATTTTTCAATTCTCTGAATAGCGGTATTAGATAACAAACGTTTTAAATGACGAGTAAAAGATGTCATTAAATTCCAGGACACCCTCGACAGATATTCAAGAAATGTTAATATCACCGTGTGAAGAAAATTAAACTCTGTGTTTTTACTGAAGAAATATTTAATTCATTTTGGCCAAATAAATGTTTTGTTATATAAACTGCAAAACACACTGATCTTTTCTCACATCCCCTACAAGCCCACCTTAAGGGCAAATGTCTATATTTATCTACCTTTTGATGAGCTAGGGTACTTAAAATCTAAGCCCCACTATCCCAGAGATGTAAAATAAATAAAGGTCCTCACCTTTCGTTATCATTGATTATTAAAAAAAAATCCTCTTTTTGACTCGATCAAAAAAACAGAAAAAAACTAGATTAGATACTGTTGTGATTATTTTAATCAACTTAGCGTTGATTATCTCATCACCTCTACGACACACTGATTAAAAACACAGCTGACGTGCCGATCTGGTGAAAATTAAATTATTTATTAAAGGTGCAATTATTTGTTACCGTGTTGAAACCGTCGATGAAAATGGATTAGACATACCAAATCAATTTTATACAATATTTTTTGTAATTATTTTATTTTCACAACGTTTATGCGTATGTACTACTTACGCTATGGCATTAGAGATGAGAATGGCTGAATTTAGAGTAGGTGTACCAACGTTTTCTTGAAAAGAGAATGGAAAATGATTTAGGTATAAACATCCTTATTACAAGTGAATAGAATTCAAACCCTTCCGATCAACAAAGTTACAAGGAAAAAAAAAGTTAAATGTATAGTTATGAATAAAAGTGATTCAACATATAAAGGACCTGCTTCAGTGGCCGCATGGTCTAAGGCAGTGGCTCTCAATAGGCAGCCCATGGGTCAGGTGTGGCCCGCGAAGAATGTCAGTTCGGGCCGCGGTAAATAATTAATCTGAAAATATATATACTGTATAATTAACCTAACAACACTATTTTACACCGCAAGTATGACAGTCCTGTGATAGGCGTGACGGGGGAAGGGAGGGTGAGATTTATTACGGGAGGGAGAAAGTCATTTTATGTTCAAAGTTCAGAAGAACTTAAAAGTAACTTTACAGGTGAGTCAATGTGTTAATTTTTGGGCTTAATTTATGACTAATTATCCAAATTGTAAGAAACTTGCCATTCTAATTTTAACCATGTTTGGGTTTAAATACAATTGTGAATCAAGCTCCTCTGATATGAACAAAATAAAAAAATTGTTACAGGAAAAAAACTAACAGATTTTTATGTTAAAAACGCCCTAAGATTAGCGCACATTCTATAATCCAGATTTTAAACAAATTGTTGAAAGAAATCTCCCTTATTTTTCTCATAGGTTTATTGGTAACTAGAGTAAAGTTTGTTTTAAAATTTATATTTTATAAATCCTAAAATAAAAATAGTGTTCATTATATTTTGAGGTATTTAGTTTTGATTTTGATAACTTTATGTAAATTTTTCAAATTAAGTTTTCACACCCTCTGGCCCGGTCCATGAAATAAAAAATATAACTTCGGCCCACACTGGTAACTAATTGAGAATTACTGGTCCAAGACATCATTCTCTCAATATTAGACATTCGAGGACAGGGAGTTCGATATTCGAATCCCGGTCGGGTGTATTGAGGGTGGATTTTCCAAAAGGGTTTTCCACTCTCCCTCCACGTAAATGCGGGTACACATCCTTAAATCCATCCTTCCTCATCCCTAATTCACCAGCGTAGTTAATACTTATGCGTATAACCTAAAAAGGAACCACAGGAAATCAGTGGGGGAAGGGAGGATAGGAGAGGGGAGGGGAAATATCTATTCGAAATACTTCATTTTTTCTCCCTGACATTGCTTTGTTTTTTAATTCTGTTGTTCACCTGAGGGAATACATTGAAAACGTGGTCAGCGGAAAAATAGAGCTAGTTTTGTCAATCCTCTTTGTTCCAGTGTTGACTATAGATGACACGAATGTTTGACCCAAAGTAATAAACTTAAGAGTGTGAATATACAGTCCAATTTTAATATTTAAGTCTTTTAGAAAAATAAATGTATTTATGAGACCAAGATGATTATTATTATTACTATTATTATTAGCACCGCATCTTACTACCCGTTCGGGTTATACACACTTACGCTAATGTGTAATGGTAGGGTGATTGTGAGATGAAGTGGAGGACCTACAGTTTAACGTGGGATCCGAACCACGGTGGAGGCCTGGTATTCCTCACATTCACAATTTGTGATTAATACAAGTCTTGTCAGAGGGTGAAGGAAGGGTTTGGCAATCAGATAAATCTGTGCCGGGACCGAGGTTTAAACCCTTGACCCTCAGCACAGAAGTCTGACACCGTACCCCTAGACCACTAGGTCACCTGAGACCAAGATTAAAAACCTTACTATTTGTGTGTACTTTTCCTTTATAGGTATTAATCAATTAAGATTGACTATTTCAGATCACAATGACTTGTATAAATACTTGAAAGTTTATTTAGTAACTTTTCTAGTTGTCAAGGAAAATTGGAGTGCATTAATTTAAAATGTGAAACGATTATTTTGTACAATAATTATCAGAAATGTATCCAACCAGTTTTCATAATTTTTAAATTAAAGCTTATAAATAGAGGGTGTTCCAAAAAATTTCAATATATTTGCAAAAGCGAAGTCACTTTTTCAGAAAAAATAATTCTTTCTACAAGAATTTATCAGTTTCTATCAAAACTATTAAGATTCTCTCTTAAAAAAAATACAAGCAATTTGCTTTAAGGATATTAATAATATTGGTAGTCTGGGCTGCAACAATCGTAGCCCAGTAGTGGAAATGTTACACCCCACTCTACTACCTTTTATTTAAGACCACAAATAATATAAAAGGGAGGGGGCGTAATCATATAAAAAGGGAAATCATATGCAAGATTTAATAACAACAATATGAATGGTTTATTCAAAGCAATAACAGTAAATCAGAAATCTTTACATGGTCTCAAAAATCAAACTGAGGTATGTTGAAAATAAAAAATAACTTCGCGCAGTTAGACTGAGTGAATGTTACATCACACGTAACATATCCTACAATCAAATGGGTCAGTCTTGAAGAGACTGAACAACCCATAATGTTAAATTTAGTACCAACAATTATAGCAAATAATATCTACATAAGGGCTTTATGGGCCTTATCAAATTGTTACTAAAGTGTCTGATTCACACAAATGAATGCAGACTTCAAAATGTTAAAATTAAATATTTATTAGATATTTAAAAAGACACGAGAGTTTGGCTAACAGACTTTAGTCAAACTCCCGCGGGACTATCTGATCTCGACACAAACTAGGAAACGTCCACTTACTTGTGAATATAAAAAAAATACAATACTAGCAGCAAAGCATAGCAAAAGATGTGAAAATATTCTAATGTTAATCTCATGATTAATTTTATCAGGCAGAAAAGTTACGTTACAATAATCCATACTTAAAAATATAAACCACAAAAAGACTACCTTAATATTATCAAAACAATTACTAGTAACCACAATTCCAAAATGAATTATATTTTTACGTGTCCAACACAAAATCAACTAATAATTGTGGCTATCTAAAAAAGTTTAAGAAATACAGCACTCTAGCGCCCAAGTGGCGACAGACAAAATATAGTGTCTCATTTCAAAATAAATGTTCAGGTAAAAAAAATTATTAAATAGAAAAATTACGACGCCTAACTTGGCTAACACTAAGAGTTAAATTTAAATCCGAGTCCAAAATATAAACTGCCATAGTTTAAGTCCGTAGACAAATTATACATGAAGGTTTTATCCTGACATTGTCCAAGTCCAGGACAGAACTCCTCCATCAAGCGTTGAATTCGAATAGTCATCTTTGAATACACGAACATCACTCTATATAGGGTTTTAGTTGATAGGGCCGCAAGGTGGGAGAAAAGAACACTCGGTTGGTGACGTCCTTCTAGAAGCATTCGATAGTCACGTAGCTCATTTGTTGCTAGAGCTCCATCCAACTTCCAGACCATTTCTTCAATCACCTGATATTGTGGATGTAGTTCACGTTTCTCCCATCAGAAGGCAGGTAAGCAGTCTTCCTCTAGTCGAGGCAAATTATGGCAGGCCTATTTTAGTGTTGCGTTGATCAAATCGGTGTGTACGTCAGCTGTTGGAACATCGTAGCTCGCTCGGTCAACTCCTCATACTAGGATTCTATAGGTGTTGGCCCGTCTTGGTGGTTTCTCTACCCAGAAGATACATTCGGTAAGTACATGAACAGTTTTTATTTGTAGAGAGAATATTATCGTTTAATATTCTGGTTTTATATTGTTCAGAATTGTTTATTATATTTTACCAAACTACGAGAACTATAATAGAGAAGAGTACTATTGTAGGAATTTTATTAGTTTCGATACTATTTGGAGCGGGTAGTATTAATCAAAAAGGAGAGTTACACGTGAAGGTTAACATGGGGGCGGGTCCTATTGCAACTAAATGTTACATAAAGATTATCCAGTACTAATGTACCACTGATGTACCACTGCCTAGGGAATGCCCGAGTGTACTAATCGTACATCCTTTCCGTGGAGGCTCTTTCCATGTCCCGTTGGGATGAGGTGATGGTGATAGTTAGTATGAGGGTGTGAAACCAGTACACACTCTTAAGCCTAACTAACCAAATCCTGGTGACCTTTGGGGCAATTCCTACTCAGGGAAAAATATTCAAGATACCAGCTGGGAATTGAACCCAGGACCCTTAGGGTCATGGCAATGTTCACTGACCACCATACCACGAGGCGGGCTACTAAGAGTATTATAATACCGCATCTAAGCTTACGTATTTTCAGTCTAGGAGATCATACGACTCATCAACTTCTATAGCTCCTCATCCGTTTATGTCTAGTCTTTCAACAACACAGATATCAACTTCCCACTAATCTACAACTGCCAACTTGAACAGTACCCACTCTAACTTTCTAGTAGTGGACAAGCTTCAACATCAAATACTCAACAGTCATCAACTCCTGCAACTGGAATATTCCACACACGTGTCAGCAGTGCATACAGCTGCACAATACAGGTAAAACCAGAGGTTCTCAAAGTGGGGTCGGTGAGGTTCGTCCGGGAGGTCCACGACATATTTTTTTTCAGATCTTATTAAATTCTATATACAAATGTAAATCACTTGGATGTACTAAAAACAATGGCGATGCTTTCCTATATTAGACATCAGGCAGAGAATGAGGCTGAAAAATGGGTGAGGGGGTTTACTACGCCCTTTGTTCCCGCATCTTTGATAGAAGCATTTTAATTTTATTTTAGCGTTCTCGTAAGCCAACCCAAAGTCATTTTATAAAATGAACTGAAAGATTTTATAACTTTTACAACCACTAATTTTGTGCGAGCAAGCCTTTTATGCTCTTCTAAATGTTGAATCAGAGTTTAATTTCATTCCTCACATACCTAATCAGTGAATATAAATTTACAAAATAATATAATAAGTATAATATTATAATTTTTATTGTAAATATTTAAACATTGATTTGAAAAATTATTATGACTAAAAATGTACAAATAAAATACCTTCATTTATTTTATTTTAATTCATATTTAACTAGGTTTACGTTGAAAAAATTATTAGGGCTATTTAATACATTATGACTAATTTATTCTGGTTATAGATTAAAATATTATGATTATATATTTTTAATAATCATTTATCCTACCTCAAGGGTCTACGAATCAGATGTTCCCTGGTTAGAGGGTCTACTTAACTAAGAAGATTAAGAACCACCGGGTTAAACAATATACAAGGTCTTGGTGATCGGAGATATTGACGTCAAATCAGAGGTGGTTCCAGGATTTTTGTGAGGGGAGGATGGACCATAGCCAGGATCTTATTGAGGAGAAGGGGGTGTTCTAACTATACCAGGCTAGGAAGATACCCCTCGGAAAATTCTGAATGAAAAATATTTCAAAATTCGAGAGTAAATTTGAAAGAAATTTATAAACTATTATTAGAGAACTTAAAAAAATGGTTACAATTTCATTGTTTACTAAGGTTTTTGTTAACTTTTGTTAGTTAAATTATGTATTAAAAATTTAAATCAATTAATAACGTGAAGGAACTATCTATCTAGTGAGATATTATATGACAGGAAAACTATAAGTGAATATATAACATAGATTTAATTGATATAATTTCCTAATTAATATTGTTAATGGTAACTAAGAAAATTATTGGGGGCATCCCCCATAGGATCCACTCCAGCGTCAATTTCTTACAAAGTTCAACTAGATTAAACACGATCAATAAAAATAGAGGAATCCAAAAATAAATTGTGAAGAAATTAAAAAAAAAATCAATAAACCACAGCAAAAGAACAAAAAAGTTAAAATAAATTCTGTACAACTTTATTAAAAACACAAGATGAGGACAAATATAATATGTGGAGAACCCTTTGAGGAAAATTGGAATAAGCGCGATTTTTAACCAAAAATAGCTCCACGAGAATTGTACCAAAGAAGAGTCAAATAATTATTTTTAAAAATGGGATGCTTATGAGAAATAATGTCGAGAGAAGATGAGTTTACAAATTTGATTCAAAAATTCATATATTCATATTATGTCTGTTATGACCAGGTGGTCTAAGGGTAAGGTGTCAGACTTCTGTGTTGAGGGTCTGGGATTCAAGCCTCGGTCCCGGCACAGATTTATCTGATTGCCAAACCCTTCCTTCACCTCTGACAAGACGTGTATTAATCACAACTTGGGGATGTGTGGAATGCCAGGCCTCCACCGTGGTTCGAATCCCACGTTAAACTGTAGGTCCTCCATTTCATCTCACAATCACCCTACCATTACACATTAGCGTAAGTGTGTATAAACCGAACGGGTAGTAAGACGCAGTGCTAATAATAATAATAATAATAATAATAATAATAATAATAATAATAATAATAATAATATTAATATTAATAATATTAATAATAATAATAATAATACATGGGCATGAATCAAGATGTAATTTATCAATTTAAAGAATAAATTATTAAAGTTGATACATCAAGAAATGTCAAAACTTTATTTTGACCCGTCAAATTTATTATTTTCAACTAAAAATAAATAAAAAATTAACCAAAAAAGGCTCAAGTGTTTGAAACTTCACTACTTTTCCCTGAACATTTCATACAACAAAAAAAACTCCATGGTGTGAGCCTGCAAGCGAGCTATATCAACCTAGCGCCCGTTGCTGTTAGCACTAATAATACCAGCATTTGCGGATGGATGGTGTCGTGTGGTCAGCACAACGAGCCCTCCGGCCGTTAATCTCAGTTTTCTAGACCAAATCTGCAACTTATTTATTCAAGTAGATCCTAATTTGTCCTAAATAGACTGAATTTGACCCCATTGAGACCATTCAATAAAAATCCCCCCTCGTTGGAAAAAATAAGCCAAATTATTCAATAAGGGTTACTATCCACTATTTTATTATTAAGCCATCAGACACGTTCTAAAAGGAGTTATATCTAACGAGGAGAAAAGACAAATTTACCAACACTAATGTGAAACAGCCCCTATTTAAATTTAACTCCGATGGAAAGAATATAATGACTATGACCACCTCTTACTTGAAAGGAAATAACCCCAGACTGCTAGTATATTTTATGAAACTGTCAATTGTGAAGATTCAAAACCACTAAGAAAATATTTAATGAATAGGAATGTTTTATTGTGAACTTGTTAAAATGAATAACTATATATATATATATATATATATAATCTGTGATGTATATAAACTTTCATGGTTAGGGAAGAAATATATACTGATTTTTCTAAGAAGTCCTGTTCATAAAGGTCTTTTCCCTTATCATAATCCTCCAATAACAGGATTTTGGTAGGAAAGAGTACAGTATCTTTCATATTAAACTTTCTAGTAAAATTAGTTTCATACGTTACAAAAAGATGTTTCTTTATATTATATATTATTTGTTCCTAGATTTTCTTTTGTATTTCGCAATAGTGACCATAGTATATAATAAGTCAAAATAGGTCTACTACCTTGAATGGATCTACTATGGGGAGCCTTATAAGATAGAACCATAGTGTAATCAGTCCAGGTAAGATTGTTACATTACGTGAATTCACTATGCTGTAACTTATAAAACTGGGCCATAGTGTAATCAATCAAGGTGAGACTACTACCTTAATTGGTGTACCTGTTGTGTAGTTTATAAAATATACCATGGTGTAATAATTAAAGATAATACCACCACCTTGCTTTATTTCGCTATGGTGTAGATTATAAGAACGGGTTATAATACCATTGTTCGAGCCCCGGTTGGGTCTAGTGAGCGAGCTGACTTCGGTGGTTTTGAGGTAAAGGGCACGCCTCAGGATATGATGTCCATGGGTTCAAACACAGCCGGGGTCGACGGATTTTTCTTGAACGATAAAAATCAGTAGCACAACTTCCTTCGGAGGGGAAGTAAAGCCGTCGGTCTCAAGTGGATTGTGAGAGGTAAAAGAAGCTTAGAAAATATGTGAGAAATATCTCTCCTATATAAATTAGTAGGATATTTCGCTCTCGCTCATAGAAATTCTCTTGTGCGTACATAATTAATCGGTTCATAAAGTGCATGTTAAATACCTTAAATAAAGAAAAATATGTTCTTATCAATATTGGACTGTATCTACTTCCATGGCTGACCTGGCGGTCTAGGGGGTAAGGTGTCAGACTTGTGTGCTGGGGGTCCGGGGTTCAATCCTCGGTCCCGGCACAGATTTATCTGATTGCCAAACCCTTCCTTCACCTCTGACAAGACGTGTATTAATCACAACTTGTGAATGTGAGGAATGCCAGGTCTCCACCGTGGTTCGGATCCCACGTTAAACTGTAGGTCCTCCATTTCATCTCACAATCACCCTACCATTGCACATTAGCGTAAGTGCGTATTACCCGAACGGGTAGTAAGACGCGGTGCTAATAATAATAATAATCTACTTCCATGGAAACCTGACCAATGAGTGGTAGCCTACTAAAAGCCGGTCTTATGATTCCTGGATAAATATTAATCTGGCAGATAAATATTTTTATCTGGTGGATAAGTTAAAATTGCGTCTCATGACTGCCAGATAAAATGTATTTATCCATCATATTTTTATCGGGAGGTTTAGTACATGGTAACTTTTATCTGAAAGTTAAAATTGGCGGTGTCATCATGACGCGTTGTTTTTAATGAGGCTTCACCTATCAGAATCTGTTTTTAGTTTAAAATATTGGTTCAAGTTTTTAGTAAGCACAGGCCCGGGCTCTATTTAATATAAAGTTAGAACATTTAATTCACACTTTTATATAAACTGACAATCTATTTGTAGAGTTATAGTTATATAAGAACAAATTATCAAAATGTGAGTACAATAAATGGAATTTTGTAAACATTGTGCCCAACTATTGACCACATTTTGGCAGACACCAAACTTAGTACTTGCAAGACAACCTAGCTTCTAAACCCACGTAACGCCATCTGTTTACTCGCACTCGTTTGGCCGCCATTATTTAACAAATGTTGAGCGTTGTATCTACTAGCCAGGTTGTATGCATGCGCACACCAGTATAAACAGTACCAACCCTGCATTTTATGCATAAACATATATTTATCCTACAGATCCGGCAGATAAATTCAGTTCATAATACGCGTAAAATATTAAAGTGGCTGATGACCTTTATCTGGTAGCTAGCTTTAACATCCCGATAGCAATATTGATGCGGTAGTCATAAGACCGGCCCTAATTAGTGATGATAACAATAATTTTACAGATAGAATTTGGACATGTTACGACTAGCATGGCAAACATACACGTCACACCCCTGGTGTGCTTGTCTTTATTTTATTTAGAGAGGGTGTGATTAATATCTCCCATAATACCCCTCTCACTTAAAATTAAAAAAAAAAAAAACTCATCCTCAGAAGCTTTACGTTTTAAAATATCAAAAGTATTTCTGACTTTAATGAAATGACAACACTGAAATAATGTCGTTATCTTTTCCGTGTTCATTAAATTTAGTCACAAGTTTTGTAGTCAAAAGATTTTTTTAATCATATTATTTTAATAAGATTATTCAGAAATGTGGAAACTTTATAATTTAATCTAGACTCTGTTTTTATAAAATATTGTATATTATATTAGTTGTGTCTAGTCCAATTTTCAATGGAATAAGCTTATCTGACAGAAATATAAGTAACCAGCCCCGTAGTGTAATGATCAATGCGACTGGCTACGAGCCTAGAGGTCCCGGGATCGATTCCCAGATGGTACCTTGGGTATTTTTCCCGAAAGGATAACTACCCCAACGGTCATTAGTGTTTGATTAGTAAGGCTTAAGTTCGTTTTAATTGTTTCCACCATTTCCACACCCTCATAATCACTATCATTACATTATCTCATTGCGGGTACCACGTGTAGACAAGTTCCTAGGGCTAAGGTCGGTAACCTATGGCACGCGTGCCAAGAGTGGAGCACGAAATTATTTTCAATAGCACGCTAAGCGATTTGAATGAAGATAATATAAAACCTTTAATTTCAACTAAAACTTTTGATGTTAATATTAATTTTAATAACAACGTGATTTATGTTTCATTGATTCAGTTGTTTTGTTTCAAAATTTCAATATAATGTCTTCAGGACCTAAAATTTAGAAAACATCTTGTATTTATTCTGATTTGTTTTAAAATATTAATTATTCAAGAAACAGTAGTTATTTACTGTAATCGATTTAGAAACACTGTTACAGTTATATTTTATAAGATAAACTTAAGTTTATTTTAATAGTTGTATTAGTTAACTAGTATAAAAATGTAAACAACTCAGGTGGTCTTAGGTTGGTTGGCATGCTGAGCGGCTTTGTAATACTACTTTGGCACAACACTACTAAAACCAGCTTCGGTGGCCACGTGGTCTAATGCGCTACTCTTGCATTATACTAGACTGCCGATAGTGTGGAGATCGAGGTTCGAATCTCAGTCGTGTGTATTGAGGGAAGTTTTCCTTAAATTGTTTTCCCCTTTCCTACCCTAAAACCATTAGCGTAATTAGTACATATAGGCGTATAATCCGAACGGGTAGTAAGATGTGGTGCTAAAAAAACCTACTAAGAGTTTGCCGACTCCTGTCCTTTGGTTTACCCTGGTCAACGTTATGTGCCACCAATGTGGCTAAAGTTCCACACACGCAGGCGCAATCCTGAGTGATTATACTATAGCCCTATCTTGTATTTTTTTATCACCACGTCTTATTTACTACCTGTTCAGGTCATATGCATATGTACTAATCACGCTAATTAGTTAAGGATAAGTAAGGTTTAATTTAGAGAAAGTGTACACGAATTCGCGTGAAGTGAGAGTGGAAACCCATTTAAAGAAAACTACCCTTAGTAGGCCTACACCAGACCAGGATTCAAATCCCTAAATCTCTTCCATTGCCAGTCTAGTATATTGTGAGAGTGACGCCTTACACCATGCGGCCACTGAAGCAGGTCCTACTGGATTCCAAAGCCCAATATTCCCGTCGTCAGTAGGTCTAACATGAGAATGACGCCTTAAACCATGCGGCCACTGAAGAGGGTTAAAATATACTATTTATGTGTTTGTACCACAGTGGTGGCCATTGTACATACAGTCCAAGGTGTTAGATGCGTAAGGCCAAGGACTGCTATTTACGGGTATAGGGAGGATCCAAACTATAACCGGGTGCCTTGGGGGTAGTTTATTAAATTGCATACATTGTTTCCCATTCTTTTAGCACGCAAATGAGGTTACATTTTTCTAAACAATATCCCTCATACAGTTTATTTATAACTAGTTTTAGTAATGGCTGTGGCTCACAGAAGTGAGCATACGGAATAAACGTCAAGCTCATCTAATCTAGTTTGCTTGTCACTGTTTGTTTTAATTTAAAATAATTTAAGTGTGAGGTAAATTGGGGTTTATTTTTAGTGGAGGGGAGGGTTTCAGTATTTTATTTTCTTAAGTTTTCTTAAGAGGTGGAGGGGGGGTAAGAATATATATTATGTAAAGGTTTGATCAATTTTTATAGGGAGAAAATATTTTTTCTAAAAAAGAACTATATTTATTATAAAATATCACATATATTTCATTTACTTACTACAATTAAAGTATTGAAAATTTTCATATTACTCGCTTTTTTACCACTCCTTATGTCTTAAAAAAATTTAACTATTAAAATAATATAATCTAACAAATCGTAAAAAAAAAAAAAGAAAAAAGATAGAGGAGCAGAGCAAGGACGAAAAATCTTGTTATCCTTTGTATGGGGAGAGAGGTCTAACAATATGGAGAAAAAAAATCCTTACGTAATTTAATGATGTTGCTTACTTGGATATTTCGAAGCTATTTTGCGAAGCGGGCTGCATCTTAACTGGACGCTCCTAAGCAGTCTAAACACTATGGTATAATCCTTATACACCAATCAAGGAAAGCGAAGGAAAAAGTGAGATGTTAACCCTACAAGGCCTTTTTATTAAAATCCACTGATAACACTTCCCTTCTCCTTTGACGAGTTTACACAGTCACTATATTATTTGCTCCTTGAAAACACTGACTTAAAAATAAATAAACCTTTTCCATGTTTTCTATTCTAGATAAACATAAGCTACCACGGACTTTTTTTTAAATCTACATTCTAGAAGGATGTTTCCTTCAGGCCATTTTTGTGAATGGTCCAAATAGCTCACGTTGTAGATGAGTTATAGATATCAAAAAATAAATGGTACGGCGCACCGCACAGACTTTCTCTCTTTTTCTGTAAACTCGTAAGATTTCTGAACGGAATAATGTACATTGTATCATCACCACTCCACATAAGAACACGCATAAAATAATATACAATGATATATAATCAATGAGAAAAGAGGCGCATCTTTGTCCACCTAAGAGCATTTCAAACAGTTTAATGTCTTCCACAAGGGTCAACACTTCGTATTAAAATTTCGATTTCTGGTTAAAATTTTAACATTTTATAAGGTGTTGCAGATCTTCAAGTCATCGCATTGATATTTAATTATTCATTTATACATTTTGACCAATAAAAAATGTAAATATTGACTATTGAGT
>CABFWO010004075.1:50565-72228 GCA_902155825.1 Timema genevievae
TCGCAATACTTAAGCTTTAATGTCCAAAAAGTTAAAAATATATATATAATTGCGTATAGATTGAAAATTATTGATTTTATAAAAATATGTTTCGAATAAAATATTTGTATTATAAATATATATACATATTTGTAATGCTAAGTAATTTCATATCTCAAATAGTTTCGGAGCTATTATTAAAAAATGTTAATTAACGCATCAGACCAGAGCCCTTAAAGCCATTTTGCCGAAATATTGAGAGTAGCCATTTTGTTTGGAATATTTATTAATGTTAATAAATGAAATTTAATCAAAATCATTATAGCCGATTTTGAGAAATTCGACTTTTTCTCTTTTTTCCCTTCAGTAAACTACCCTTAATTTTAGGGGTAGATATCCAATTCCAAAAACCCCTCGGGGCAACCCTATGAAAACCCTAGATATCAACTTTTAGCTCAATCGGTAAAATAGTTTAGGCTCTAGTTGGAGGTACAGACAGACAGACAGACAGACGGAAATTCAAAAACAACTTTTTCGGATTCAGGGAGTCATGAAACGTCAAGATTCATCAAAATCTAGAGTTCGATTTTTTTGACGATCACCATACTTTCTCTACCTGTAAGATAGAGAGAAAGTAAAAACTACTTCAAGATAAAAATAAACAATTTGGTGACACTGTGGGACTAATTTTAAAATTATTTAAGAATTTATACATTTTTGTTTCAACGTTTTATTTTTAAATCTCGCCCGAATAAAAAATTAAATTCATTAACATGGGTAATCTTATCTAAACCTGCCGTGACGTCACAGGTAGAAAACTTAATTTAACTTGAGACGCAATTTTTATAGCAAAACTTCTATTTGGCCAAAATAAATAAAATATTGCTTTAATAGAAATATAGAGTTTAATTTTCTTCACATGGTGAACTAAACATTTCTTAACTATCCATCATGAGCATAGCGGCTTTAGAGGACAAATTTCGAATAAAGGTAAAGCGTTTCCATATATTTCAGAAAACCCTTGAGATATTTTCAAGAAATTTTGATGTCACCACGTGAAGAAAATTAAACTAAAGTTTTTAATGACGCTATATTGTATCTATTTCGACCAAAAAAGTTTTGATATAAAAACTTAAAAAAAACCAAATCATTTTCTCGCTTTCCTTACATCTCCACGTTAAGGATGGCCCAAGAGTAATTTAGTATTTTAGTAATATATGTTGGCAGCATTGATGAATTATATGCGTCTCTTGTCTCAACGACTGAATATTTTCTCTCCAGTGGAAGGTAAACCTGCCCAATCTAATGCACTAACAAGCTAGACTATTTCCAATGCCAACCCTACTCCACAACGTGACAGCGCTGACTTTCTGTCTGTAATCACTTCTGCCCCATCGACTCGAACACACGATGGTTCATTTACTTTGCGCTAATTCATTATTACCCATCAGCAAGTGACGTACGTTGCCAGGGCACATGATGCTATATTCAGTTGCAATCTGTGAGGGGACACAGGATGGTATACCTTGTTACAATTTGTAAGGACACACAATTTTCTATACCGGGCTACAATATGTGATGATAAACAATTTTCTTTACGTGGTGACAATATGTGAGGAGTCGACCTCAAGGATCTTTGGGTAAAGTGTTCAGCTCAGGTCTCGATGATCGTGGGCTTAGACCCAACTGGGGTGGACGGATTTTTCTTGAGCGATAAAAATTCGTGGCACAACTTCCTTCAGAGGGGAAGTAAAGACGTCGATCCCATGTCGATTGTGGCATGTAAAAGAAACCGGGAAGGTATGGGAAAATACCTTTCCCAGAGAAATTGGTAGACGCTTTCGCTCTCGCTTATAGAAATTCTCAAGTGCTGATATAATCACTCTATTTAAAAGGTGCACATCAAATACCTCAATTAAATAAATACAATCTATGGGAAGAGACATTCATTGCCATACCGGGTTACAATATGTGAGGGAACACAGGATGGTATACTCGGTTACAATATGTGAGGGAACACGGGATGGTATACTCGGTTACAATATATGAGAAAACATAGGATGGTATACTCGGTTACAATATATGAGGGAACACGGGATGGTATACTCGGTTACAATATATGAGAAAACATAGGATGGTATACTCGGTTACAATATATGAGAAAACACAGGATGGTATACTCGGTTACAATATGTGAGGGAGCACAGGATGATATACTCGGTTACAATATGTGAGGAAACACTGGATGGTATACTCGGTTACAATATGTGAGGTAACACTGGATGGTATACTCGGTTACAATATGTGAGGTAACACTGGATGATGGTATACTCGGTTACAATAGGTGAGGGACCACAAGATGGTATAATTAGAGGGATTCCATGTACCACGTAAAGCTGTTGAGAAAGTTTTAGGGGGGAGTTCTATTGTATCCATGGTGTTGCGGGGGGGTGGGGGTGGGCACATCACAATGTTACATAACACTGATCCTATACATGGATTATAATGTTGAAAAAAAATATTAATATTTCCTGTTTTGAAATAATCTATAGTCAGGATTTAATATGAATTTTGAGTAGTATTAAATCTGACCCACTCTTTACGGAATCACAAAAACATATCTATGAAATAATTACATTCACTCTTGATGTGAAAAGTTACGTAACACGAATTGTTATGTTAAATGTATACTTAGGGTTAGGAGGGGAGTAAAAAAAAGTTAGGAAAAAAATCATTAGGCTACGTGGTTTATGGATGATCCCTTGTCTACAATATAATGAGAGGACACTATACTCGGTTACAACATGTGACAAGACACAGGATGATATACTCGGTTACAACATGTGACAAGACACAGGATGTTATACTCGGTTACAACATGTGACAATACACAGGATTTTATACTCGGTTACAACATGTGACAGGACACAAAGTGCCATGCTCTGCTACAACATGTTTGGTGACACAGGGTGTTATACTACTTTTCAACATGTTAAGTGATACAGAGTTCTATACAGCAGAACCTCATTATAATGGACCTTACTATAACGCACATCGCTTATAACTGACAGTTACAAAAATTGTAACAATAATAATAATAAAGAATGCTTATTTTTATCTGACATGTTTAACATTTCCAAGCAAGCGATTAAACATCGATCGTTGTGTGACTGAAGAAGAAATTGTCGCCAGTGTAACTGAAGAAACAGAATCTTCGGAGGACGAGGAAGAGGTAGGAGACACTACTCAGCCGAGCGGAGTGAAAGACCATTTATATTTTGTTATTCAATATGTTGAACAATCGGCAAATGAAAATGTGTTGGTATATTATGAACACTTACGGCACCTCCGTCAGTTATTAACTGAAGTAATAAGCATCAAACAAAACCAGCAGAAAATAAACTATTTTTTCAAACCAATAAATGTAAGCAATCAACATGAACCTGGACCTTCTTGTTCTAAAGATTAATGCAGTGTATACGTACACATCTTTTTCAATTCAACCTATGTTGAAGGCTGTTTTTTATTTGATGTATAGTAAACACTTTTTATAGCTAACTACTGTACTTTCACTTATGTACACCCTGCTGCATTACACCCCTACAATAATTATTTGTTATAAACTGGACTTTCATTAAAGCGGACAACCTTCAGCCCCCATTAGTCCGTTATAATGAGGCTCTATTTTAATCGGTTACAACATGTGAGGTAAAACAGGGTGCTATACTCGGTTACAACATGTGAGGTAAAACAGGGTGCTATACTCGGTTAAAATATGGGAAGAGACACGGAAACTATACCAGGTGTACTGAAAGGGGTTGTTTCTGAATGGTGCCCCACTTACACTCCACCCAATTTCGGATACATTTCCAATAAATCTCTAACTTCCTTTTACGGAACTATCTTAGTAATTAATAGAGTTTATATGGGTATATTATTAAGATACGGAGAAAAATAACAACTACACATCAGTGATTTGATTAGTGTTGACTAGAAGAAAGTTATTTTAAAACTAATACAAAATGGCTCGGTAAGTAAAGTGGTACGGTTCACCGCAAAGACTGTATCGCTACTCTACCTAAATATGAAGATATTTACTTAAAACTCGTAAGATATGTGAAACGAGATATTGTAAGTGTAGTAAAGCGCGATGATGAAAAATAAGTAAACTAAGGATTGCTAGAATTAATTAAATTTAGTGAGGTCATAAGAGCTAAGTTTACTGATCGGTAGTCTAAGGCACCCCCCCCCCCTATCTCTCTTTGAGGGATAAATTTTAATTCGTACGCCAGTCTCTGTGTCACCAGTGGATTTAATATTTAAATTTAATACATAATAATTTTATTCTAAACATTCTTTTTAAAAATTAATTTTTCTTATTTTGCACTGCTGTATAACAAGAAAATTCACATAGGTCACATACTAATGTTTGGTGGCGCAATATAGTATTGCTCAATATAAAATTTGAATTCAATCAGCAGTAGGATTAATGTTTATACATTTTAACTATATGCCTTTTTTAGAAATATAAAAACTGGGCGTCAAAATATATTTAATTTATAGGGTGGGGTTTATAAACTACTAGCAATCCCGCACGGCTTTGCCTGTGCTGCCATCTACAGATTCAAAATGAAACGTTATCTCTAAAACGTGTTGTATCTGTTTTTTCCTTGTCAATTTCATACAATTCCCCTCCTCACCTCCCGAGGAGGATACGGCATATTTTTATTACAGTTATATCTGAAACGTAATTCTAAATCAGATTAACAATATTTTCTTCAAACATTTGTTAAAAATAGCATAGTTAAAAAGCTAATTAAAAATTTAAAAATCCGGCTTCGAGGTGCATTCGGATCTCTTTCCGTCCACCTATGTTAAAAATTTCAGATCTCACCGTAGATTTGGCTGGGCATCACACATAAACAAACACACACAGACAAACACTTCCTTTTATTATTATAGATGTATTTTGCTATCCCTAAATGGGTTAAATTAATTCACTATTGTAAAAACGCTTCGCGAACAAATTTATCATGAATTTTTGTAATTTTATTCAAGGATTTGTTTAATTTCATGTTTTTTGTACGATTTTTACTTTCTCTCTATCTTACAGGTAGAGAAAGTATGGTGATCGTCAAAAAAATCGAACTCGAGATTTTGATGAATTTTGACGTTTCATGACTTCCTGAATCCGAAAAAGTGGTTTTTGAATTTCCGTCTGTCTGTCTGTCTGTCTGTCTGTCTGTCTGTACCTCCAACTAGAGCCTAAACTATTTTACCGATTGAGCTGAAACTTGATATCTAGGGTTTTCATAGGGTTGCCCCGAGGGGTTTTTGGAATTGGATATCTACCCCTAAAATTAAGGGTAGTTTACTGAAGGGAAAAAAGAGAAAAAGTCGATTTTCTCAAAATCGGCTCTAACGATTTTGATTAAATTTCATTTATGAACATTAATAAATATTCCAAACAAAATGGCTACTCTCAATATTTCGGCAAAATGGCTTTAAGGGCTCCGGTCTGATGCGTAAATTAACATTTTTTATAATAGCTCCGAAACTATTTGAGATATGAAATTACTTAGCATTACAAATATGTATATATATTTATAATACAGATATTTTATCCGAAACATATTTTTATAAAATCAATAACTTTCAATCTATACGCAATTATATAATTTTTTTAACTTTTTGGACATTAAAGTTTAAGTATTGCGACCGTAAAAAAAACTAACCTGAAATGTTGATGGATGTCGACGTCTCATGACCCCCCGAACCCTAAAAAATAGTCTTTGCAATGCCGTCTGTCTGTGTGTCTATAAAAACTTAAAATTAAGGGTAGTTTACTGAAGGGCGAAAAGAGAAAAATTTGGTTTTCTCAAAATCTGCTCAAACGATTTTGATTAAAATTCGTATCTAGGCGTTGATTAAGATTATAAATAAACTGGCTATTTTCATTTTCCTATGAAAATGATTTTTAGGGTACTTTACAGAAGCGTTAATTTCCGTATCTCCACAACTATTTGAGAAACTAAACAACTTATCATTGCAAAATTGTAGGACTATTAGAAATAAAAAACTTTTATTTGACATATATTTTTATAAAAGCAACAGTTTCTGAGATATTTGCAAATATATTAATACAATTTTGTGAGCTTTAGTTGTAAACATATACTACTTAAGTCTTAACGCAATAATTCTCCAATGCCATAGAGTAATTAAATATAAGTATCTAAAAAAGTATGTTATTTTTCCTTAAATCTCTTAGGAGAAATGTTTGCATAGCAATGATCTATCTCCATTTTAGACTCAATAGTCAATATTTACATTTTTTATTGGTCAAAATGTATAAATGAATAATTAAATATCAATGCGATGACTTGAAGATCTGCAACACCTTATAAAATGTTAAAATTTTAACCAGAAATCGAAATTTTAATACGAAGTGTTGACCCTTGTGGAAGACATTAAACTGTTTGAAATGCTCTTAGGTGGACAAAGATGCGCCTCTTTTCTCATTGATTCTATATCATTGTATATTATTTTATGCGTGTTCTTATGTGGAGTGGTGATGATACAATGTACATTATTCCGTTCAGAAATCTTACGAGTTTATAGAAAGAGAGAGAAAGTCTGTGCGGTGTGCCGTACCATTTATTTTTTCTAGCCTATGAGAGATGCAGTATATAATTTGGTTGCCGCGTGTATAGACAATATTTACCCACTCTTGTGGAACAGAGCACTGCCCAGGGTATACTTTGGAGGTTATCTATACGTCATACCCACAATGAGATGACGTCATGGTAATGATTATGAAGGTGTGGAGTTAGTGGAAATATTTGACCCTAGCTTAAGCCTAACTAACCGGATCATGATGTACATAGGTAGGAATCAACGAGCATATTCATCACAAACTAATCGATTATATCGATACTTTTTTCACATACCTACATCTTTGTCCAGTGGCAGCAGTGTAAGGTGTGAACTGTGTACATATATTCATTGGAAAAGCTATATTATGATTGTTGCTTTTATTTATTCTCATCCACCTTTCCACAACATCCCTTAATATATAACAAAATTGATTTTTAATAAATCCACAGTGATTTTCAGGCTGTTTATTAAATCAGGTGTGTGAATTATCCTCGATTCAAAATATATAGTTAGGGGTGAGAATATGTTAATGAACCCAATATTTCCCCAGGACATAAAAAATACATAAATAAATTTCCCCAAGAAACATAGTGCATAAAATAAAACATTGAAAATGTTATTACTATAAAGTTTGGATAAACTCAAATCTAAACATACTTTAAATCATACAATTAATCACATAGGGCTACCTTATACAAAGTTCTTTTGTCTCCAAGAAATGGCAGTCTTTCCACTTCACCAGTACTTACTGATAATGTAAGAATAACTATGAGTCCACCGTGAATCGAACCTAGGACATCTAAGTTATAAGCTATGGGCCACTATGCCGAGATGCCGGTCTGCAAATTAATAATGCAACGGAATATTATTATTATTATTAGCACCGTGTCTTACTACCCGTTCGGGTTATACGCAATGAGCAACGGAATAACATAAAAGTATTCTTAAATGTCAATAGCATAAGAAAAAATTGTTTAAACCATTTAGACTTTGTATAAGTACATGAATTAATATACCATTGGATAACCAAAATATATTTCCATAATCATTTTAGTATTTAACATTAAATAACAATTAAATCTAAAGATTTATTTACTTTACATAGTCACCAAACCTTCTATTTATTTAGAATGTATTCATTAGATGGTAAAAAGTAATGTAGTGTGAGAATTTGTGGTAATCATCTTCTAATTTTTGTACGTTTGATTAATTAATCTCTTCTGTTATAGGTCAGGGACGATTATTTATCACCGAGTGGGTTGGGTTCCTTCCCTTGGACCACGCTAGAAATTAACAGCTCGGGATTGTGTTTTATTCTCTGAATTAAGCTGGTATAAGGCCTGGTATACAAAACACAATGTTTTGCACAAAATGTTTGTAAAAAAATGGTACAAAGTCTTGTTCAGAATTATTACACACAAGTTTTACCCAGAAACTGTTCGCTTGGTATTTACGACTGCAAACAATGTTTTAACATTATGAAGAATTTTTTACTATTTATTGATGGTTAAATAAACGTTGAGTAAAATTTTAAAATTGTATTCTCAAAGCAAACATTTACTTGATTATGTATGAACACGAATAACAAATTTTCAAATTGAATTTTCACATTTTACACAGCCGAAAACTGTATATTTGGGTTTTGATCTTCTATAATTTTAACTTATATAAAACCTGATTTGGTGGCCACATGGTCTAAGGCATCACTCTTGCAATAGACTAGACTGCCGATGACAGGAAGATAGGGGTTCCTATCCCGGTTGGCTGCATTGGTTTTTCACCCTTTCTCCACGCAAATAAGGGTACAATTCCTATAAATTCAACCTTATTTAGACCTATTTAGCTAATTAGCATAATTAGTACATATGTATATAACCTGAACAGGTAGTAAGACGTGGTTTTTAAAAAAAACTTGCATAAACATAATTTTTTGAAAATTTTATTGATATACAATCTATTTAGTATGGCCATCTCCCAGAAATTTTTAAAAATTGAATGCCTCTAAGAACTATTTGGATTGGTTCATGCCTGGCACATTTGAAAAAATTTAATACCTTTAGAATCTACTTGCAGTTTGATGCAAGTCTTTCAGCTTCATTTTTGAGAATATCAGAATGTGTGAAATACAGATAGAGAGGCAATGATTTATTTCATGAGGAGCAATGACCATAGCCCCCTAAATCCTTCCCCGCTTCCCCCAGATTCACTTTTGTCAACTTGGAGTGGACTTTCCCCCATTTTTAGGGGGAAAAAAATTAAACTTTTTTTAAAAGCCTCTCTCCTATTTTTTGTTGTTGTTGAAATTTTTGATGCTGCTAGAAATTATTTGAAGCAAGCCTCCTTCAGGAAGTTTTTTAAAGGTGGCTGCTTTTGGAAGCTATTTTAATAGTCTTCACCCAGATTTATTATAATTTAGATTTAAAAGCTATTTTAAAGGGTCTTACCCAAGAAACCTTTTGAAATTTGTATATATTTTTGAAGCTATTTAGATTGCTCTACGCCTTAACTTTTCTGGAAATTTGTATGCCCTAATGCCATGGAGTAAGTAAGAAAACTATAAAACCTAAAATTTAGAGCTTATTAACCCAAACGAACACAACTCAATTTAACATGAGCTATATTTGAGTATGACAAACTCCAAATTCAATGGTCAAATGTCTAAGGCGTCACTATCGCAATTGAATGTACTGTCGATGACGAGAATATCAGGGTTTTAATCCCGGTTGTATGTACTGACTGTGTGTTTTCCTAAATGATTTTCCACTTTTATTCCACTCAAATGCCTGTACACTTACTCTAAACTAAGCCCTCCTCATCCTAACACATTAACCTAATTAATTCATATGTATACAAACCGAACGGGTGGAGAGAGGTGATGGTAAAAATCAATAATTAAAAAACGGTAAAACTAAATAACTCGGACAATCTGAGCGTTTGATAAGCGTCTCGGTGATCAGGTGGTCTAGGGGTTAGGTGTCAGACTTCTGTGCTGAGGATCCGGGGTTCAAACCTCGGTCCCGGCACAGATTTATCTGATTGCCAAACCCTTCCTTCACCTCTGACAAGACGTGTATTAATCACAACTTGTGAATATATGGAATGCCAGGCCTCCACCGTGGTTCGGATCCCACGTTAAACTGTAAGTCCTCCATTTCATCTCACAATCACCCTACCATTACACATGAGCGTAAGTGCGTGTAAACTGAACGGGTAGTAAGACGCGGTGATAATAATAATAATAATAATAATAATAATAATAATAATAATACTAATAATAATAATAATAATAAGCGTCTCAGTGCTTCAGTAGACTTCCGCCTTAATACCAAATTATTTTAATAACTTGACGTCGTAAAGCCAGAACTTGTAGTTGAAAAGTCATGCGAGAATGTTGTGGTGTCATCTAAATGTCATATTCCTCCATTTTATGATCCGACTCGTCCTTGATATTCATTTAGGCCCCTTTCATTTTGTTCCCCTTACGCCATATTGACAAGCTCTCGCCACCACATTTCTTTCAAGAGTTCTTCTTACCCCCGTCCCCTTGCCCTTACTCTCTTTGCCCAACATCCCCAATTCCCTATTCTCCATCACCAACTCCTATACCTGTCACGTAATCCCTCTTAAGTCCTACGTGTAATCCAGCGCTGCCTGAGTTAACACAACTCCTCACAGGCTGAAGCGATTGCCAGAGGTACTTCTCAGGCAGATGGTGGTAAGGTGCTTGAGATACAGGCAAATAGAAAAAAAAAGTTAAAGAAGTAGATTGGATCCGTCAGAAGGGGGAGCACATCACCGATTGTTTTATTTTGACTCGGAAATCTTTGAGGGTTTAATTTGGGGTTTGTAGAAATCTTTTAGGGTTTAATTTGGGGGCTGTAGAGAACACGAGTTAATGACAGTGTTCTTGCAGGTTTTTTTTATAGCATTACATTATTTTGGTCAAAATAAATTAAATATTGATCCAGTAGTAACAAAACAGTTTAATTTTCTTCGCACGGTGATATCAACAGTTGTTGAATATGTGTCATGAGCGTAGCAGCATTAGATGAGAAACTTTTTAATTGAAAAGAAAAAGTTGTCATTAAATCACAGGACACCCTTGATAAATATTCAACAAATGTTGATATCACCATTCGATCTATTCTGACCAAAAAATTGTTTTGCTGTAAAAACTGCAAATAAACTTCCTAATAAATACTCTGATTCTAGTAGGAAGAATAATTTTAGAAAATAAAGACAATGATTAATGGTCAATCTTGCTAACATTTAAGTTTATTATTAGTGTTATTTTTTAAATATTAATAATATCTCCCGAAAGTTAAAGATGTCAATCTCATTTCTTGAGGCATGAATGTGTGAAAGTAGCATAACTAACGTTTGTGACTATCATTTACTTTTCTTCCTACCAGAATAGTTAAAATATAGCTCAGTTTAGGACAGCATTGCTTACCAGTGAACATCTAACAGGGCAGTGCTGGATGTATAGGAGTGCTCAGGTTAACTATAGGCTAGGGCGGCAAAATTAGGGGTGTGGCAAATTTTGTAAAAAAAAACCACTACATATTTGTATTGAAAAGTTAACATTATCCATCTATTTGTTATTCTGAAATTGAAAAATGACACCTGGATACGGGTATCGAATCCCGGTTCCTTTGGCTAAGTACGCCGGGTACAGGACGATTCCTGGATAGCTCAATGGTTAGAGCATTGGCATACTTTGAAAAAGGACCCGGGGTTCGATTCCCGTGTCCAGGTTTCATTTTTCAATTTTCAGTATATGATATCTAGATGCGAGTAAATACTCACTAAAACAAATTTAATAGCTTTGGCTATTTGTTTCATATTTGTTTTTCAACAAACAAAATTTAATCAAACAAATATAATGAAATAAAAGCCAGCAGCTGAAGTAGCTGAACAACTAAAAATTAGTTTCGAGTTTTTCTAGTGATCATTACAGATAGGTTAAATTCAGGGTTATACTATATCGTAAGTCCCTTATTACTATCATATACGACTTCTATGTATGGTGTTTAGTCTATAGTTCAGACAGGACAGGGGTCTGAGGGGGTATCTGAAGGGGTTTGCGGATTGAGGGTGAGGGGGGTAAGAAGCAAGGTTTGTGTAGCCCTTAGGCCCCAAAAGTTTAAATCCGCCACTGCTAAAAGGGGTGGATAACCGCTAAACGAATAGGGAGTAAGAAGCTCTTATATCGTTTTGTGGTCAATATTTATATTATTTTGCTAAGTAGTTAGCATTATTTTATATATTTTTATTTATTCATGTTATATGTTATGTGAGATTAGAGTTGCAGATAATATGTCTTTGCATGACAAAGGTTTAGTAAATTTTGTAAATGTCAAAACATTTTTTTCCTATCTAAATCCGACAGTATCATGGTATTTTAAACATGGTCTGGTAATCAATACCCTAAGAGCCTTTTCTAACTGGGACAGCGGTGAATAGTCTAAAAATACATCAGTTTGAATAGCACCTTTACACTCTGGGACGCAGCAGTGTCTGGTCCAATCACAGTGACTCTTCAGTGTTCAAACTCCATCGCATGTTTCTGACAAGGTTACTGTGTCCAAGCTCCATCACATGTTACTAACAAGGTTACTGTGTCCAAGCTCCATTACATGCTACTGACAAGGTTACTGTGTCCAAGCTCCATCGTATTTTACTGACAAGGTTACTGTGTCCAAGCTCCATCATATGCTACTAACAAGGTCACTAATCCAAGCTCCATCACATGTTACTAACAAGGTTACTATGTCCAAGCTCCATCACATGCTACTGACAAGGTTACTGTGTCCAAGCTCCATCATATGCTACTAACAAGGTCACTATATCCAAGCTCCATCACATGTTACTAACAAGGTTACTGTGTCCAAGCTCCATCACATGTTACTGACAAGGTTACTATATCCAAGCTCCATTACATGCTACTGACAAGGTTACTATATCCAAGCTCCATTACATGCTACTGACAAGGTTACTGTGTCCAAGCTCCATCGTATTTTACTGACAAGGTTACTATATCCAAGCTCCATTGCATGCTACTGACAAGGTTACTATATCCAAGCTCCATCGTATTTTACTGACAAGATTACTGTGTCCAAGCTCCATCGTATGTTACTGACAAGGTTACTATATCCAAGCTCCATTGCATGCTACTGACAAGGTTACTATATCCAAGATTATATAATTCTTTTACCACAGTGGATCACGGGCAATGCCGTGCGGGGTTGCTAGTCTACAATAAATTGTACTAAACAATCATACAAATTTTCTAAAGATTGAATATTTTTAATAAGCTATCATAAAAATACCCTTAGTTGTTTTTTGATAAAGAAAATCTATAATTTTTAAAATCATGTTATTTTTTTAAAACTTTAATAAACCTATTAGAGCCACAAAATTATTAAATTTCGTTTAGAAAAGTACATATAGAATAAAACTCTAATAATATTTTTAGATGACCAAAATTAATATTTTATCATTTAACACACTCCCCTCCATATCAGTTTTTAGCAAAATAATGAAGGCTATTCTCGGAAAAGCTCGTATTTAAAAAAAATCAGTGATCAGTTAACTACCCTTAATCTAGGATCAAGAATTAAAATCACAATTTATACTTGAGGTTTGACAATTTAACAGTTAAATATCAAGTTTTACCAATGACAATTTAACAGTTAAATATCAAGTTTGACCAAAATCCATCAAATTATTTCGGCTGTATTCCAAGGGACAGACATACATAAAGATTTGTAAAACCATATTTTTGGTTTAAGGTTCACATAAAGATTCAAGAAGACCCTTCATCGTTTCAAAGTTGAAAATTGTAACGATTACAATACTTTAGCAACACGATATTTTTCCTCTTATGTCAACAACCCAAAGGTCGCTTTGATGTGATTTCTACCCATACGGCACTAGACCCTTCCACATAGAATTTCTATGAGCGAGCGCGAAAGGGTCTACCGATTTTTCTGGTAACGGTATTTTCACATTAGATCCAGGGATTTTATTTATGACATCTTACTAACTCTCCAGCTGAAGTTGTGCTACGGATTTTTTTATCGCTAATGAAAAATCAGTTGACCTTGGCGGGGTTTGAAACCACGAATATCGGGTCCTGAGGTGTACACTTTTACCCCAGGACTACCAAGGTCATCATCTACATGATAAAGTAGGTGCTATAATTTTTTTTAATGTCTTCTTTTTGATACAAACATATTTTATTTAAAAATAATCTGTTTAGAATCCGATAACAGAAGATCTCGTACGATCACGGACGACAACTATTGAACACTTCTCCTATATTTATATTTTTATTTTCAACTCTATTCTTCTTATGCTGGTAAATAATTCCCCCTCAGTTTGAATAAGGTATGCGAAACACGATTTTCGTGATAAATTGTACTGGCGTGCCCAAATACTTTTTTTTCTCTAAAGAGAAAAGCTGGAGTTATTGAAAAATATCAATAACCTTCTCTGCAGGGTTCCTTCTTCCTTCACCGTTGTGACCCCATGCTGCTGTTATACGTGACACATACCTAACAAGGGGGAGCAGTGCACAGTATGTAGCCCAGTCAAGAATGAAGGATGACACAAGGTTTGCGGTGCTCGCTAACGGATTTCGTAGTAAATAAAGGATGATGGCTCGTACCAGAGCTATTTTAAGAAAATTGAGTAGTAAAATTATATCTAGACATCGCAAATATTTGCAAAAATGTAACTAGAAGTTTATTTTATTCTTAAACAAATAAAGTCGTTTCCAAAATAGGTATTCACAGTTCATAGAATGGCTTAATCCAAAAATTTCTAACCACATTTACGCTTATGATTTAATTATTTTTTAGCACCGCGTCTTACTACCCGTTTGTGTTATACGTTTATGAAATAATTATGATAATGATCTTAGGGATTAAGGTAGCTATATTCATAGGAAGTGTACCCGCATTTGCTGGTAGGGAGAGAAGGAAACCGTTTTGTAAAACCACCTGACCGAGATTCAAACTTCGATCTCCCCATCATTGACAGTTTAGTCTAGTTTGAGAGTAGCGCTGGAACCACGTGGTCACCAAAACAGGTATTTGTTTATTTAATAATTTAAATTAAAAGCTAATATATTCCTTTTTGAAGTTGATTATTTTAATATAAATAAATATACAAAGTGAAAAGACTTAAAATTTCTTACCCATTCGGGCTATCCGCATAAACATGGTGTTTCTAAACTCTCTGCCCAAACTTAAACCACAACATTTGTGGACAGAGAAAAACAGAAAATTCTTGTAAAAAAAAGTGTCCGGAAAAATATTCTACTAAAATAATAATGAATGTTGAAGCTAGACGCAGAAACGCCGGGAGTACGCAACTATAGGTACGTACGTGCATAGCAAGTTGCATATCATTAGGCGGGCAGAAGTTTTCTGCCGCGAGCAACGTTGTTTATAGCGCGTCAAATGCAACTGACTGATACTGATTGTTGTGACCAAGTAGGGGAAGGAGTTTTTTAACACATGCTGTGATTTGCCAACCTAAATATATGCAACTTATTGTACACGTACCTACTGTAAGTACTCACAGCTAATTGTTGAGTCTAGCTTCAACTCACATTTAGTAGCGCAAGATGACTTTTCAATATATTTGTTTACAAGAACATTTTGTTTGTTTCTGCCAACATATACTATGGCTTGAATTTGGGCAGAAAGTTTATAAACATCCTGTATACACTACACTGCAGTATTTCTCAACCTGGGTGATACCAACCCTCCCCCCCCCTCCCCTGAGGGGTTAATAAAGGGGCGTTTAGATTCTTATGAATACTACAAAAAATGTTTTATGTTTATAATAACAGGCAACAAAATATAATAAAAAATTGTCTTAAAATTTATCTTAATATTAATATTTTATTTTGTCTTTACGTTTAATTAATTTTGTTTCCAAACATTTGACACATGTTATGTTTTAATGTGTGTCTCTATGTGATTATAAATTATTTCACAATAAAAAGTGCAGCTATTTTGTGATCATATTTTTCAAACTAGGATGTATCACGTAGCCATTGATTAAACGTGTCGAAAAATTTGGGGGATTTTTTTACGGATGATGAAAATAATATTAATTTTGTTCTTGTACTTTTTTTAATTGTGTGAATATATATCTACTTTTTATTTCTATTCCACCATGGTAATTATACTTTTACAAAGTCTTGATTGAACTTAATCTAAACTTTAAAAAATTACCTATATACTTTTATAATAATTATTTACTTTGAGTTAATTAAATATGATTGTAGTAGTACAGAAGTTAAATATGATATTTCAGGCTATTACCACTAAATTCGGCATGATTATTACTTTTAAATTGGGGGGACTAAAGGGTAGAAGAGATGTAGGACCAAAGAGTCAGCATCCAATTCCCAAATTGTGTTCTAGGCTAAAAAGGGTTTGAACCGATTATACTAATGAATTAGGAATCAGAAAGGTGGAGTTTATAAATAATGTGCCCGTAGGACCACATGTGTGGATGGAGAGTAGCATAATCTTTGGGATAACCACTTACAGAACATCCAACCAGTACTCGAACCCCGACACCCCAATCATAGACAGCCCATTCTACTGTGAGATTGACGGCTTAGATCACTCTAGCACCGAAGCGGATCAAATTATAAGTTAACTTTTTGAGGGCGTTACCTACCTGTGACGTCACAGTCTGACAAGATAGGATTTCCAATGTTAATGAATTTACGCTTTATTCAGCAAGTTTTAAAAAATAACGTTGGAAAAAAACCATACATTCTTAAATAATTATAAAAATAGTCCTACAATGTTACAGAATTATTATTTTTATCTTTAAGTAGCTTTTTTATAAACTTATATTTTATGAATCCTCTACAAAAGTTTTGCAATAAAAACTGCAAAAACAATGACATTTTTTCCCATCCCCTGTATCACCACCTCAATAGCCCTACTTGATACACCCCTGTATCACCACCTCAATAGCCCTACTTGATACACCCCTGTATAACCACCTCAATAGCCCTACTTGATACACCCCTGTTTCACCACCTCAATAGCCCTACTTGATACACCCCTGTATCACCACCTCAATAGCCCTACTTGATACACCCCTGTTTCACCACCTCAATAGCCCTACTTCATACACCCCTGTATCACCACATCAATAGCTCTACTTCATACACCCCTGTATCACCACCTCAATAGCCCTACTTGATACACCCCTGTTTAACCACCTCAATAGCCCTACTTGATACACCCCTGTAATAACCACATCAATAGCCCTACTTGATACACCCCTGTATCACCACCTCAATAGCTCTACTTGATACACCCTTGTTTCACCACCTCAATAGCCCTACTTGATACACCCCTGTTTCACCACCTCAATAGCCCTACTTGATACACCCCTGTTTCACCACCTCAATAGCCCTACTTGATACACCCCTGTTTAACAACCTCAATAGCCCTACTTGATACACCCCTGTATAACCACATCAATAGCTCTACTTGATACACCCCTGTATCACCACCTCAATAGCCCTACTTGATACACCCCTGTTTAACCACCTCAATAGCCCTACTTGATACACCCCTGTATCACCACCTCAATAGCCCTACTTGATACACCCCTGTTTCACCACCTCAATAGCCCTACTTCATACACCCCTGTATCACCACCTCAATAGCCCTACTTGATACACCCCTGTTTAACCACCTCAATAGCCCTACTTCATACACCCCTGTTTAACCACCTCAATAGCCCTACTTGATACACCCCTGTTTCACCTCTCATGACATATAACTACTGATACACAGGCATAGCTGCAGATAAACCAGCAAGTTTCTCTTTTCTAATTCTTTTCTGTAACATTGTTCCTAGTTCCTAATGCCATAGGGTGCGTAACAGTGTATATTAATTAATTTATGATCTTTGGTGTAATATTTCTACAACAAAATATATATACCTATTATTTCGTTTCACAAATCCTACTAGTTTTTAGTAAATGTATATTTTAAGGTAAAAGCGAGAGAAAGTTTGTGTGGTGCACTGGGCAATTTATTTTAATATTCCAGTGGATTTCAAAAGAAAACGATAAGCTCTACTGGATTCAAAAAGGAAAATTAATAAATCAATTATTAAAAAAAACAAGATGTTTGTTTTTTGAACTGTCTATATTTTGATAATTTGTTTCTTTTATCTGACATAATATCTATTTGCAGATTAAAACTTGTTTTAAAGTTTAGTAATCAATACAAAATAATACAATGTATTTGGTAAAACACTAATCACTTTAACACTGCGTAAAATCAACTCACTGTGACTTGCCTTCAGAAATAACTGAACATTGTCAGCTCATAAGCTGTGACCAGTGTTACCAACTCTTCAATAGGAAATTATTACTTACCAATTTCTGAAAATTATGCTATTGCTCTGACAGGGAATGAATGATGAAATAAGTGTTTTTTAAATAAATTATTTTCACATTACTTTTAATTTTTCACATTTTTGCCCCTCCCCCCATCCTCAAGAAAACAACTTGCGGTCCCGTGCAAATGCTAGTAGAGCTGTCTGCCTGTCTGCCTGTCTGTCTACACCTTGTTTATGTCAGTTTTAACATCTCATGTATCCAAAATTACGCCAGAAATGACCAGAACGTTATAATTTCCTGCTATAGATTTTTTTTAAACAAAGGGGCAAAGAAATTAAATGTTTGGCTTAATTTAATCTATTTACCCACCAAATTTCCTGATTCAAGGTAAATATGTTTTGCAAATGAGTACTTTAAGTCATTTAATTAATTAAGAGAGAAAATATTTCAGACGATACTTTTAAACTTTAGAACCCACTTGAAACTTTCCTTATGGCCATTAATGCAAAATTAGATTTCCTACCTCAACTCTAGATTACTTTAAAATCAAATAAAACCATAAATTAAACATTAAAGCAAAGATTTTTCTGCTATAAATAAAATTATAGCATTATTCAAAGAGGTTAGAAGACATTATTTGATTATTTTAACCACCCGAAAAAAAACCTCTAGATTTAGTGAAAGAAAAACTAAGTTGGCAGTTCTGATTTAATAATGGTCAACCCCTCATGGCTAGAAAGATTGATGAATCTGTAACTTTTCTTGTTATCTTCATTCGAAGGGAAGTCCTCCTTTCAACTGCGGTGTAACAATGGCAATGGGGGTGGTTGAGGAGGTTTGTGAGGGGGTGGAGGGAAGTTGTCAAGCTGTCCTTTTTTTTTTGCATGGTCATCAGGATGTCACATGACAGGGTCCTTATCTGAGTCACTATCAGAAAACACATACCCGACTGCGTCAATCTCCTTCCTCGTGGACAAAAGGGACGGCTTTAGACTAAAAGAGCTCAAGGATCACGGTGGCTCCTTGTCCTTACTCGACAGTATTTTGCTCTACTGTCTAAAGGGCCTCATACACAATCATACATGCATGACATTCCGGTCAGTCGCGTTTGGTCTGCCAAGTGAATAGGTAAATATGTCTCACTGATGAAATAGCGTAAAAACTCTGTATCTCCCATATTCATGCTGTGAAAAATAGCCCTTAAATGAAGATGCACTGTCAGTAGGCTCCATTCACGTCCATGCTTGCATTTCAATCACCATCTTGCATGCCAATCATGGGCCAAAAATCAAACATGTTTGAAATCCTTCATGCACGAATCTGGCGTGTCAGTCGCCTTCATGCATACGATCAGTTTTGCATAACAGTCAAAAGGCATAAGCTAGTAGTACAATGTGGTCACATTGCTTTCAGCTATGGCAGTTCTTCGAAAAACAGTTTAACCGAGATATCATGTAGATTTCTAGAAAATCACGCTTCGACGCTCAAAATTGACATTGACTAGCAGAGTATGCATTTAAACTAGAGATGAAAATTTTACGGGAAATTTTGAATAGGAGAATTTCTCGCAGTTAAAGAGTTAAACTGTGGAGGTGGGACCTAGAGCCTATTACACCATAAAATGTAGTGTGTTAAGAGACGAATGGGTTATAAGAAGAGGGAGGGGTAGATAGGAAGAACGTAGNGGGGGGGACAAATGCCAGGCCAACTTTATTTTTAGTTAACTTATTGATGATAAAATATTGAAGTATGATTTATGAACATAGAAGGTCGACAAAGGTTCGAATTTATTTGTTTCTTTACTATTTTTTTTAGCACCACGTCTTACTACCCATTCGAGTAATAACTACGCTAAGGTGTTAGGGTTGAGGAAGGTTGAATTTATACGAATTGCACCCGTGAAAGAGGAACACTATTAGGGAAAACCACCCTTAGTGCAACCGACTGGTATTAAACACTAATCTCCCCGTCATCGGCAGTCTAGTCTATTGTGAGAGTAGCGCATTAGACTGTGCGGCCACCGATGCTCGTTTGTTGATGTTTCTGGTGTTAACGACCTTATGAGAAATTAATCTTAAGCGTAAACGTTGACATTTGAGATATCCATATCTCGCTTACATTATAGTTACATTTAATCAGTTGACATCAATTTACAGAAATAATAATTGAAAATTTTCTGGAAAAAATATAGGGAAAATTTTCCGTCTTATATCTCTAATTTAGTCACCAGTCTTTTATTAAAATTACTTTTGTTTAATAGACCTAAAAATGAGAGGGAAAACAAAACATATATCGAAAGATAGAAAAGTCTCAAATTTCATATGCTTTTCCTCCTACAAATATTGGAACTAATATTATTAAATATTCCAAATCAACCATCACGAGTCAATCAGTATAAGCCTGTATTAAAAATATTGATTATTTTAATAAAAATAGCTTTCAGCTGCTGCAGTAGAGAGCATTCGCAGCTCTGGCAAAAACGGCCGCAAGGAATAAACAAACTCATCTTTATTTCGGCCATTGGTCGGTGAAGTTTGGCCGTGTACGGCAGTGTAGCCCGTCGCTAATGTGACCGTTTACAATAGTTGGTTTCTTTGACCGTGTTCGGCCGTATTCGGCAGAGAAAAGTTACTGCCACGTACGGAACCAGTAGGCTGCGAACACACATGCGATATCGCAAATTTTAAAATTTATGCTTCAGCTTAACCTAAGGAAATTAGTATTACAAGGAACGTACTTGGTAGAACGACAATTGGTTGATTGATTGATTGATTGATACACTTCTTAAGTCAATTAACAATATATAAGCTATGGATAGAGGGATGGTTTAATAAAAGGGAGATTGTTAAAATATCAAAAAGTTAGATGCTAAGTCAATTAACAATATGAATTGATGGAAGATATGAAGAATTAATTATTCAAATAGAAAAAAATTGCTAAGTCAGGAATTTAATCATTTATAAATACAAAATTATTTTCCTAAGAATCACCTAGAAATGGTTCAAGAGCAATTTGAATTTAAAAAATAAGTAAAACATTAGTGAAACAAAATTCTATAAAGCAATAAAATTATTAGAAAAACTGTATTAGAAAATATAAATTGTAAATAGCTAATTACTGAACTGGAGTCGTTATTAAAAGTGACAATTACATAGATGACCAATTTAATAGAATCTGGGAAATAGCTAACAAGGGCTATTACACAATGCAAACAATTAATAAGATACAGAAAAATGTTGATCGATAATAAGTTGGTAATTTGACAGGTTTGTGACACATTCACATATGAATTGCCGATGAAACACTCACATATGAAACATATTAAAGTTGAATTGCATATAAAACAGGTTAAGATTGAGATTAAAATTTATCTAATAACATAGTCCACCAGGTGATTATGGTATTATTTAGAACTGGTTATCGGGTCAAGATGTTAAAAACTTGTGTTAACAAGAGATATAATTAATTACAAAATTGTTGTGGTAGCAGAAGTGTCGTCCAGATCAATCAAATATAGTTATAATATGTTGGATATTGTATGTATACATGTGTGAATGTATGTATGTATGTATGTATGTATGTATGTATGTATGTATGTATGTATGTATGTATGTATGTATGTATGTATGTAT